>VZRE01001029.1:134781-151513 GCA_013396775.1 Cephalopterus ornatus | reverse complement strand
CTGTGTCCTGGGGGGCATCAGGAAAAGCACTGTCAACCANGTTGTGTGCAGTTTCAGTCACACAATACAAGAAAAATATTAAGCTATTAGAGAACATCAAAAGGAGGGCAAAGAAGATGGTGAAGGGCCCTGGGGGGAAGCCATATGAGGAGCAGCTAAAGTCACTTGGTCTTTCAGCCTGGAGAAGAGCAGACTGAGGGGAGACCTCATTGCAGTTACAACTTCCTCATGAGGGGAAGAGAAGGGTCAGACACTGATCTCTTCTCTGTGGTGACCTTTGACAGGACCTGAGGAAGTGGCCTGTAATTGTGTCAGGGACAGTTTAGGTTAGATATTAGGAAAAGGTTCTTCATCCATAGGGTGGTTGGGCACTGGAAGAGGCTCCCCAGGGAAATGGTCAGAGCACCAAGCCTGACAGAGCTCAAGAAGCATTTGGACAATACTGTCAGGCACACAGTGTGACCCTTGGGGATGGTCCTGTTCAGGGCCAGGAGCTGGATTCAGTGACCATTATGGGTCCCTTCCAATTCAGCATAATCTGTGATTCTGTGACATAAAGTGCCTCTGGCCATGAGCTCATCTCACACCCTCAGCTTTCAAGGCAGACCTATTCTTAGACAAAAAGGGGTTAGAGACCCATCACTATCTGTTCTTTGAGCCCTCCCCTGTTCTATGCAGCAGAACTACAACAGGTCCAAGTGCCATCATGTAGGGAAACAAAAATTCCTGCTCTGCAAGTTGAAGGTCATTGTATAAAATACTCATAGATCTCCACAAATGAGTTCACCAAAACATCTGAGGCTTACTTTCATCTTGCTTGACTCTTCTACAGCCCACATTTCAGATCAAGACATAGTATTATATTAAAACTAAATAAAAGTTCATGTAATTTATGATTCTTGAACCAATCAAGGAATCCTTGCTTTCTGCCAAATTGGAGATGATCATGATGCATGCCCATCTTATCTGAAGAGCTTAAAAATTAACAAAGGACTTTTCATCCTGATAAACCCCAAGATTACGCTTCTCCTGCAAGCAATAAATCATTACTACAGCAGATTTAATTAGCATTTTGTACTTCCGTAAAATATTCAGTCCCTCCAGTTTACTCTTGCTGAGCATCAAGATATGCTTGGGAAATGACACAGGTGGAAGAAAACAGTCTTTCTGATGCCTTTCACAGCATAAACACAGCTGTGCTTGGTAGAACATGCTGCTAGGAAAAGTTTATGTCACCGAAAGCCAATTCAACCACAATAAAAAGATTACATTAGTACTAAGCAGAAGACTACAGAAATTGTTTTTATCCTTTCATTATTGATTGGGTTTCTTCTGCTCTTTACTACAATCAACTTGCCTTTGTTATTCTCACTGTGAGGCTAGCCATGGCTTTGTCCAAGTGCTACGATGAAAGAGCAAGCTAAATGCACATGCTCCAAGACCTCTCAGAAGGCATATCCAGAATATGGAAACAAAAAAAAGTGGTATGGTCGAACCTCAAGGCCAGAAGCTACCCAACAAAATTTTCATGGGTTTACCAATATAAATTTCTCAGGACCTGGTTTTTTTCCCCTTTGAGGAGGATGCTGTGGGAATCTGTTTCCCCTTAAATATGTAACTGTA
The DNA here is from genome assembly GCA_013396775.1 of Cephalopterus ornatus. Classification (NCBI taxonomy): domain Eukaryota; kingdom Metazoa; phylum Chordata; class Aves; order Passeriformes; family Cotingidae; genus Cephalopterus; species Cephalopterus ornatus. Next base: position 149,890 of record VZRE01001029.1, on the reverse strand, counting down.
GAGACTGTTGTTTAACAACTATTTCTTAACTTTCTTGTCTTGTTTTGCATCTAGCTCACCTCTCAAGAGGATTCCCCTACATTTCAAGGGGAAAAAATAGTGTTAACGGCTTTTTAAACAAGTTTCAGATGTTTAGTCTGTTTCTAATTCTTAAATCTCACATTTTTAAACCAATTAAATAGCCACCCTGAGGTAGTTATTCTTATTTTGGTTCAGTTATTAATTCCTTCTAGATCAAGTCTGCTATTCTTTTTCAGGTCAGCTCACATTTTATTTGCATTAATGCCAGTGTTTCAGATAGTGGAAGTAGATTAGTGTTATGGAAAATTAAACTATTTAAACACTTAGTCTGCCCCCTTCAGTGATTTGTACACCAAGAAAGACTGATCTTTACCTCGTGTAAAGGGAAACCAGTGTCCCAGTCAATCTCAGTCTGAGGAAGGAGCCTAATTGGACAGCTGGCACTTCCTAAATAAAATAATATCTAGCTGACAGCATCATCCTCTAGCTCAATGTTCAAAGCTGGTATTAATATTAATAGTTTCAGGGTTTAGGATGATCCAAGTTTTCAACCTAATCCTCAGATATAACAAGAGAGACAGAAATTTTTTTAACACATCACCATTCACTTTCTCCTAGTGAAAAAAAGTGAAGCTTTTCTTGGAAAGCTGTAGCTGCAAGAATTCAAGTTTATCTGCTTTGACAGCCAACAAGCAGCAGCTTCCTCAGACAAACTAAAAGCATGTTTGCAGACCTGCATTAACCGCTGTTGCAGCTGGCTGCCTGGTACTTTATTTCTTTCCTAGCCTTGTTCAAAAGAAAAATTTAATCTGAGATGTAGATCCCTCATTCTATCTAACAATGAAATTGAGGTACTTAAGGAGTTTAAATCAGAGGTAATATAAATGGCTTGTTGGTTGTATGACGCTGAGTCTGCGTGGCTCAGGCCAAGGAACTCAAAGCAGAAGGTCATAGCAGAGGTTGGGAGAGGACAGGAAGACTCTTTTACAGCTCCTTTACACTGGAGGGAGAGGAAAAAGGAGAAAGGCTAAATGTTGCCGTAGCATTTTGTCCTCCTGAAGCCGTTAAATTGTCACTTCTGCACAATTCTCAACTCTGCCTTAGTTTAAGATTTTATGACTTTGCAGAACAAGAGAGGCACCAAAGGAAAAATAAAAAAAAAAAGCCAAGTGTCCTTCATTGCCAGTTCTCTTAAAGTTCAACATGCCAAACATATAGACTCAAAGGTATTAAAACAGTATCTCAAACAATCTCCTCCTAAATAAGTAATAATACATATTCAGTAATACAACGTTTGTCAGAGAATCGTACTAAGCTGTGAATAATTTTGCCATGTAATCTGGGAAATAAGAAATCAAAATAATCATGATCTTATGCTAAAAGCTTCTCTGGTTCTTACTTCCTATTGTGTAGCATCAAGAATTGGCAAGTGATTCAGACATTGTAGATTAATCTCATTCACAACCAGCAGGACTGATGTACCTTGCTCATCTCAACAAAAAATTAAAACCTTATTAATTGTTTTGATTTTTTTCCTCCTAATTATTTACAACTTGCATTTTCAAGACCAATCTAAACTCAAACTTGAGTCCCCCTTGATCCACGTTCTGCCCTACTTCCTGACACAGGGGGACAATCAGTAGCAATCAAGTTAACAGCTCTCAAGTTATTGCTCATCAGTAAAGCCATAGTGCCTGCAACGTGTCTCTGCACAACCTTCCACTTTTAAGAAACAAAATGTTTTACTTAAAACATCACCAACCACCCCCAACTTTGTTTTCTTAAGTGCACCATGCCAGAAGTCAGTGATATCGGTTTTTGGAAATCAACGGATAAATAGTCAAAAACTAGTGGCAATCTGCCTGTATGCATAATTCCTAAAACAAGTATACACATTTTTGAAACAGAGGAAGATACAATTTACTATCAATAAATGGGTCAGAATCTGGGTTTGAGAGAGCCCAAGTTATAAATGAGTTCCTCTGAAACATGCCAATTAACATTCTGCAGAATTCTGAGAAACTGTTAAAAGAAAGCAAGTGAAGTGCTATAAAAACCTTTATGCTGTTTTGCATACTGTTTCCCACATGCAATATTAAGGGCGACGTTAAAGCCCCAACACTAAAATAAAAAAGCACAAGCAGAAAAGACCCTTCTTGCTTTCAGCCCTAAGCAGAATACCAAAGAATCACACCTTTAACTTGTAAGCTCAACTCTTACCGACCCCTGGCATATATTGAAGCCACAGCAATTGTAAGGCTGAAAATTTAGGAAAAACCCTAGTATTCTTTGAAATTGGTATAGTTATTCACAGTAATACCTGCATGCCTCAGCTTACTTCAGCTGGCTACAGGTGGCAGCCAGCTTGTTTTGATTAGGCTTCAAGGACAGTTCCTAATTGGAAATGATTATGTAAGTGGGCTGACAAGACACAGTGAGGGAAAAAGACAGCAATATGATCTCTATTTTACAAATGCTGAGCAAGGCCAAGAGGAGATTTTAAAAAACCCAGCCAACTGCTAGGCATATAGAAAGTACATGGATGAAGTGGCTTCATATTCAGCTGGGAAGAGACAAAGTCATAGAATCATAGAATCAGGTGGGTTGGAAAGGACCTCTGAGATCATCAAGTCCAACCCTTGATCCGCTACCACCATGGTTATTGGACCATGGCACTGAGTGCCACATCCAGTCTCATCTTAAAAACCTCCAGGGACGGAGAATCCATCACCTCCCTGGTCAGCCCATTCCAATGCCTGATTACCCTCTCTGTAAAGAATTTCTTCCTAATATCCGACCTAAGCTTCCCCTGTCACAGCTTAAGACCATACCCTCTTGTCTTACTGATAGTTGCCTGGGAGAAGAGACCAACCTCCACCTGGCTACAACCTCCTTTCAGGGAGTTGTAGAGTGATGAGGTCTCCCCTGAGCCTCCTCTTCTCCAGGCTAAACAACCCCAGCTCCCTCCGCCTCTCCTCATAGGACTTATGTTCAAGTCCCTTCACCATCCTAGTTGCTCTTCTCTGGAACTGCTCCAGCAACTCAATATCCTTCCTGAACTGAGGGGCCCAGAACTGGACACAGTACTCCAGGTGTGGCCTCATCAGTACTGAGTAAAATCACTTCCCTGGTCCTGCTGGCCACACTGTTCCTGATCCAGGCCAGGATGCCATTGGCCTTCTTGGCCACCTGGGCACACTGCTGGCTCATGTTCAGCTTCCTGTCGATCCAAACTCCCAGGTCCCTTTCTGTGCCCAGCCTGTAGCGCTGCAGGGGGTTGTTGTGGCCAAAGTGCAGGACCTGGCACTTGGCCTTGTTGAACCTCATCCCGTTGGAACCAGACCATCTCTCCAGTCTGTCCAGGTCCCTCTGCAGAGCCCTCCTGCCTTCCAGCTGATCAACACTCCCTCCCAGCTTGGTGTCATCTGCAAATTTACTAATGGTGGACTCAATCCCCTCACCTAAATCATCAGTAAAGATATTAAACAGAACTGGACCCAACACTGATCCTGGGGGGACACCACTAGTGGCCGGCCACCAGCTGGATGCAGCACCGTTCACCACCACTCTCTGGGCCCGGCCCTCCAGCCAGTTCCTAACCCAGCACAGAGTGCCCCTGTCCAAGCCATGGGCTGCCAGCTTTTTCAGGAGTATGCTGTGGGAGACGGTGTCAAAGGCTTTGCTGCAGTGTTGCTTTAAGTTTCAGGGTGCAGAAATCTTTGGCAGTATGGCTATTCACGGTAGAGAAGTGGGATAGAGTGAGAAAATACTGCATAGTTTTCATTCAAACCAACGTGAAAACAGATGACATAGCAGTTTGCTAGTTTGGGAGAAATTTCCAAGAGTAGGGCAACCAAATTGGAAGAGGAAAATATCCTAGGAACTGTGACCCAGTTCCAAAGTTTTAAGACTTCTTCAGCAGGTGGAAAATTAATCTGGACTCAGGCTTTTGGCCTCACTGGTGAGCCATAGTGCTCACTACAGTATTGTCTTATGGAATAATCAGTTTGGGGGCACTATTCTTCTTTTTTTTTTTTTTCCATTTTAGAGCACTTGCATCCTGAAATAAATTACATTAGAAAAAATATTGACAAAAAAGAGGGTCAGAATAACTTCTTTAGTTGATGATTTAACATCAATGTGGGAAGTGAGATACTTGGGCTGAACTATTTTAAAAAGTAGCTAGAGAGATTTTCAGTAACACATCTTAGAATGTCCTGTAGCTTGGTAACTATATTTATTACTGACAATTTTCTTCATATTTTTAATGATCTAGTAAATAAGCAATGCTTACTTTATGTTAAAAGGATTTCTTTGTCAATCCAGGAAGGTAAAGTGAGCAACACTAAGGCAGAGCAATTAAAAACCCGATTTGGCTCCTAGGTTTTGGATGTCTTGTCCCCAACAGAAGGGCAAAACTGAAGAGGAAAAAGAAAGAACGAGGCCAGATATGGTAAGGAAAGGAATCAACCATAATACTGTTACATTAATGAAAAAACAAAATTTGGTCTTTTTTTTATATACATTTAAATGATCCACCTAGACAATTATTTAGCCTTCTCCTATACTGCAGATAAAGAGCTTGAAGAAATACTTCAGATACAAGAAAGTACAAAGATCTGATAAGTGATTAAAAAAAAAATCAAAATCCCATTGCAATGTATTAAGGGGTATCAGTGAAAAAAGAAAGCCATTTCACAACTGCATAACAACTTAAGAGGTTATGAGAAGGCAAAAAGCATAGGAATGGCTTCTATGATAGAGAGATGTTATTAATGATGCTCTCCTAATGGATCTGTTCAGTACATCCAATATAGCAACTTTGCATATGGTTAGCATTTATTTAGGTTATCCAAGTCTAAACAAACAAAAACTGCAGCCTTTTATCATACAGAGTATTGCTGCTGTACTCAATACACTTAAAAGCAAGGGTGCCCAGTCCCAGAACCATGTAATTTGGAAGGAATTTTGAAATCCCCTAGTTCAGCCTCACACAACCATAACCTCCCTATGTGAGATTGTGTTTGCAAGATACAACAGCACCACAAAGATTTAAAGTTTGAAATACTAAGAGCTCAGATATTTTTTTAGAATAGAATATTGTGGGGGAAAAGAAATATTTGGGCTGCTTGACCAAGCATCAACTCGCAAGTTTTGTAGCCTCCTGTTTTCCTTTATTTCTTTTAATGTTTTCGTTTCCTTCTTCTCTCATATTGCCACAACGGCAAAGTAGGGCTAGAGTTCTGTTAAGGAAACTTTTCCTATCTGACCATCCAGGAGCCCCTCTGGCAGACACACTTGCACCACCTACACTAGAACCAAAGCCCCTTTGCACCAGGCGGCTCCAGTGATCTCATGGATGCCCTGCTTGGTTCCATGCACACCCCACTCTCACACTGCCAGACCAGGTTTCCTTACCAGCCCGACACCAGGTTTCCCATAGTAGAGTTCCAGATGTCTGGATCCTTCAAATAATTTAATCGTGGTGCAACAGAATAACAGCTTGAGCTGGTGCCTCCAAGGAGGAACATTGAGCAAAGGAAACCTTGGGCTTTTAGATCCTCACAGTCTAAGCTTGGGAAAGTCTGGGGTCTTTGGCTACTGCTGTGCCTCTGATTGTCCCATCACCTGACTGTGCCACAGCTCTCTGTGCCCTTTGTTATCCAAAGGGTTTGCACCAGATCACAGCCTCTTGCCTGGTGCTCCCACCACCCACCAGTCTATCTGCATCTGGCACACCGCGCTATCTGCACCAAAAGTATTCCTCAGCAGTCAATAAAATTAAAGCACAGCATCTTTGTGGAAAACACATCAAGAAAGCAGTGCTGGGAAAGGGAGGAAAAAGAAGGATCCCCTCTACATCCTCCAGTCTCAGGAATACCTAGCTCCAAATAAAATAACCAAATGTCACTTGTACAGAAGTACAGTGCACTAATGCTGGTCCCATCCTGTTTTCCAGACTCACTGAAACTTGTGGGGGGACACAGATTTAAGGGTTTATTGCCTCTGAAGTTTATCATGAGAAGAGAGCAGCCAGGACCCAAACAGAGCTTCTAGACAAGACTAAGATTCTCTCAATATGAGTTTCATCCTTCACTCACATGAATTCTGTTTCACTGCCCCAACTCTATTCAGTATCAAAATCAGATCATCTCTGGGACTGATTAACCGAATCTCATTCTGTGACAGTTCTAAATGGTTTTGCCCTATGCGGAGTGGATTCATGCACATATATGCACGTGTACAGACCCTTAACTTTTAGATCCATGAGGGTCATTAGGACTACTCACCTGCTCAGAACTAGGTTTAAATGCTCTGCTAGAGTGATCTTAGATTACCGAGCATTTTATGAGATAATTCAACGTGCAAGCAACATACAAAACAGGACTTATCTGAATATAACATCTAGCAGTCTAAATATTTGGTTCAGAGTTCATAAGCTCCTGACAGCAGAATTATGGTCCTTGTTTGGCATACTTCTGTACGTTATAAAGGACCATTAACAGTTACAGTGCTATACAGATGATAAATGATGACACAAAACACTAACTACCCATATTTATGACAACACATTTAGTCAGGATGAACAAGAAAGATAACTTTTAAAAAAATTACTGAATATATGTAATTATAATGAGCTATTCACAATCAAAAATATGTCCTTATTAAAATCTGTCATCTAAACCCATATTTATTTTCCCTCTTAGAAAAATATTTACAGTTCTTGACAGTTAATTCCCCATTTATATATTATGAAGCTGTGTGACCACTCCAAAGCCTGTAGTTAAATATGAGCAGCAGAACTCTGTAGAAATATTTGGTAATTTCAGTGAACACCCAAATATAGGGTGCATACGAAAACAAGATACTTGTTCCTTCTTACCCTGCACAGTCTTGGATTCCAAAGATGCACAGAAAAGATGCGAGCATCATTTAAGCATAAGACAGAAATTCAAAACACTTTTTCTCATCATCTGCCAAAGACTTTCTAGTCAAATTACAGCAAATCACTTAATGAGAAAACATAAATAGCATTATTACCCTACCTTTTAAAAAATTTATTTAATTTACTGAAAATATGAGGCACTCTGTCCACACCACAGAAATACCAATAAATTATACACTGGGAATTAATTCTATTATTACTAATTTCCATTTTTTCCTTAATTTCTTAATGCCACAACTACAGTTCTTGCAATGAAAAGTGCTAAGGTACAGTCCCAAGCAAAAAGGGAAGCTGTGATAAAGCACAGCAGCTGCGAATGGGAATGTGGTGGTCTAGCTCATACAGATGACATTACTGAATTACTAAAAGAATAGAATTTAGAATGGACATAAGGAATCATCTATCATCCTTAAATCATTCATCAGCTGCTCATTACCCTAAATGATGAGTTGCTTAACATTAGCTGATTTTTGTAAGGCAACTGCCCAGAAGGACGCAGCTCAAAAACAACACATGGTTTTCAGTGAAACTCCACTTTGAATCAGTTTTGCCAGCTAGTTTAAATAGAGGCACAAAGAAGTCAAGGGACTTGACCAAGAGCAGGCTGTAAAGAGATAGCTCTTTGTGAACATAAACCCAAAACCTCGGTGGCTATGTGTGACACTACCTTTCACTTGCTCCAAAGCATTTTTCTGGGTGGCACAGGGAACTTACATATTCCATTCCCAGTTATTATGTAAAAGCTCAGCAGAATACTATTTTGCCTTCTTGACAGTATGCTGAACTGTGGCTCAATCAAAATGATTGCTGAAAAGCAAGATCATCCCTGCTTCTGTACTCTTAGTTCATCATTCTGTGCAATGGAGGTGGCGAGATTAGGAATACTGTGATCTTCCAGGGTTCAGACACACGCCTTCCTCAATTCCCACACAGGAAAAAGAAATTCCAGAAATAGCATTTCTTAAGCTAAAACCCCTGTTGGTTTAGATCTACTGATCTGCACTTATATCGATATCTAATTTTTTTCATCTGCTTCATGATGCAGATGTGCATAGAAGAATTTTCAGTCAGGCAAACTGATTCAGCCTTGTTAGATCTTTTACTTGGGAGAACCCCAAAGCAGACCAAAAGGCTTTTAAAGTCAGATATAACTTTTTGTTGAAATTAAAATTGGGATATTTTGTTCTTTAAGTCCTAACTTGAAGTGATTCAGGAAACCACACCAAAGTGAAGGCATTTATAAAAAATTGCTTTCCCCTCCACGGGGTGTTTGCAGATACATCCCCACTTTGAGGCATGATTTGAGTTGACTTACCAACTCTGTGAGCCTGAAAATCCATGCACATTCTAAGAGAGTTTAGACACTTTATTCTGTCTCTTCTGAGATCTGGTTAATCATCTTCTTACACAAACAGGACACTTCCAACACAGCTACTTTTGTCATTTCCTTCAAAATATTTTTAAAAAACCCAAACAAATCTTCCTCCAAAAAGGACTCAACTATCCCAGTTACCTTAAGATAAATAGCACAGGTGTTAACAACCTGATTGAGATTGTTTCTTTATGGGCTTCTAAAGAGACACACAGTGTTTGATTCTACTATTGCTTGAAAGTACAACTCCAATTTACATTTCTTAGTGTAATAAAAAATATTCATGTGCAGCTTGATTGGGGCATTTATTCTTATTTTAGTGTATTTGTGATAAGAGTGAATTTATCTATGCTATTAATTATTCATTTTATATCTATATGACTTTGTGGAGATGTATGTCTCGTGTAGAAAACCTAACATTAACTTTCCAGGAACCTTAATTACAGTTTGAAGATAAACATTACTTATTACTTATTTTCATTTTTCAAATATGCCTTAACTACACTTCAGCATATTTAAAGCCCCACTATTAACAGAACTGATCTAAATGTACATTGGAAGAGGGATTATATTTCATTAATAAAATAAAAATGCATATTTATAGTAGAATACATTATAACAGGCAACTCAACTGCATATAAATAATATCCATCATGCATACATCCGAATTTGGCTTTCCTGGGCAGAATTCAAAATATTCTCGTCATGCTGGCAAAGTGACTGAGTGATCATTTTTATATACTTTATTATCTTTGACAGTATACTTCTTATAATTCAAAACTCAGAAACAGATCTTTGCCAGTTCTTCAACGTCTGCTGCTTAGTATTCAGCATGGATACAAACAAACTGAGTGGTAGTTTAGAGGTAACTTGCGTTTAATGGCTATTTTTGTTGCATTCAGAACTGTCCTTTTTTTTTTTCTCCTCCTGTTAAATAAATACTCTGATAACAGTACTAAAAATGGCTAATGTGCAATGGCATTGCAGTTCACACCAAATGAACCCCCTACAAGGAAGATATTTTATTAACACAAGAAAAAAAAGGGGTGGTGGGGAGGCAGTGGGAGTTGTGTAGAAGTCCTTGCATAAAAATTCTCAGCTATTGGTATTACCAGGTACAACTGAAATAAGTAAGTCTTCCCATGATACTTCATTCATTGAACATACGAGTGCCTTTTTTTTTTGAAGACTTAGCTAGTTCCAAAACTAATTAATTTTCTTTATTTAATGCTTTTTACATGCTCAAAGACTGAGACTTTGATAACTGAAAATAGGCTTATATGTATATACATATGTATTTAAAATCTTTGAAGGGGTCCAAGGAATATCAAGAGCCATGGTGTGATAAAAGGCTTCAGTGTTTTCTCCCGAGGACTCCTGAGCACCAGTTTGCTCAAAGCACCCCCTTCTGGTAGAAATCTGTGAACCAGGTGCAGATTAGGTAAAATATTAATTTGCAGTTTGTTTATACGTGCAGAATATGAATAAAATGCTCTTTGGCAGGCTCAGCTTCCTCTAAATTCTGAAAACTACAGGTAAAACGTAAATATGATCATTTGTGCATATACGATTATCAGATGGATTTCTGATATTTTTGATTTTTGCTCGCTGATAGTATCTTGCATAAACATAAGTCTTGTAAAAAAATGCAATAAAAATTACATTTCATGAGAACTGTAACTACTCATGCATTAGAAAAATATTGGACACCTTTTTCTAGGAAACCTAGCTCGCTGAAATAAGAAAATTATTTTGCTTATATTTAGAACTAATTTTTCATTGAAATTTAGATTGCTGGCATCTTCCTAAAGCATTTGTTCCATAAGCAGTATCCTGCTTAATTTAGTCTAAAGATGAAAATATTGTTCAGTCTCTCCACTAGTGATTAATATGATTAGGTTATAATGAGCATTTGTTCTATCAAATTTCCAATACTTAAAAAGAATCTTTACTTTGATTTTGACCTTACAGATTTTACTGTAATTTTAAATAATTGCCAAAGCTCTTACCTTTTTTTTTCCTTTTTTTTTTTTCTAATGGAAACCTTTTTGTCTCTTTTTCAGAAAACCAGCTACTTATACTGAAGGTTCCACATGCACGTGGTCTGTCTGTTGCATTCAAGATGCAGAAGGAATATGAGAAAACAGAATATCATAATTCAGCTTTTAGTGAATCCTGCAAAAGTAGGAAAGTTTCTGATGGATATTTTATTCTTGGGTCTCTGGACAGAAGCCTTCAACAACAGAGAAAAAAAGAGCCACGCAAACCACTGCTGTTACCTACAGCGCCAATCCTCAAAAAAGCAGAGAAGTGGGGCTGGGTGACAGTGCCTGTATTTCCTGACCCAGGAGGCAGAGCTCAGAAAATAGAGAAATAAAACTGCTTCTCTTGAGGAATTGTGCATGATTATTCCGGAATTATTATTCTTCTCTCAACTACTGCATGAAAAAAAATGAGCCCGAAGTCTGGCCAAAACATTAGCCAGAAGTGTTTCAGTTCACTAACTCAAATGGACTTGCTGAGACGAGATCCCTTGAGAGCAGATTTTGGTAAAATGTGATATCACCACTTCCTGCCTGAGGAGCAAGCTGTCTTCTGCAGGCAAGCAACACTGAATTTTGGGGGTAGTATCAACAGGCTGTGGGAATTTTTTGCCTCAAAATATTTGAATCCCCCATTTGTCCAAGAAGCCCTCTTCAGAGCTCTTTTTTCTGAAATCACCAGTATCTGTCAGAAATGTTTCATTAAAATACTTCATGAAAATAAAAGCCCTGACTTTTTGTATGAAAAGTCTCTCCATGAAAATATATGTGTAACCTTTGATTCCATTAATTTCAATTAAGAACTAAGATAATGTTAGCTTCCTCTGGTCAATCAGATTCCTGAAATCAACCTGAAATAGCATAAATGGTTTTGAAATTCATAACTAGCAAATATTTGGAAGTAAAATAATAAGAAAACCATTCAAAAACACAACCAAAAGAGAACAGTATCATTTTCTAAACAACGCTTTCCATTTCAAAACACAGGTCTATCCAAAATTCTACTTTTAAACAGGATTTCTTATATACAGTCTCTGGTTAAACATTAGCATTTTCAGAAAGAAAAAATGTCACTTATATTTATATATAAGGTTATCCTGCCAGCAATACTCATATATCATGCATGTCATGGACATTCCTCAAATTTATTATATGAAAACTAGCCTTATTAGCAGCAGCATTTGACAATGCCAATGTATATTTTTGTATCTGTATGTTCTCCTTCTATTTGATGAAGTGCAATCCCACCATGCTGGTAGAGTATCTCCAGTTCGTTCCATGCCATAATGAATATTCCAGTATTGTTATGAACACAGGCAAAATTATCCATAAAAAAATTCTTTATGAAAGAGGGAACTGAATTTATCCTGTCCATAAACCTGTCGGTGTTTATCGCCTGTAGGGATCTCAAACAAGAAGAACTTAACAATAGCGTTTTATGGTTTGTAATTCAAAAACATTTTGACAAGCATTATACCTTTAAAGAGGATAAATTAAGGTGGATTTTACAACCCATGTTGTTTCCCTTGCACATAAGCAAAGTGGGAATCACAGCCTGTGCCCTAGTCTGTTCTCTGAGATGGCAGATAACAATCCTGTAGAGGTGGAAAGCACGGCTGGCAGAGAACCAGCCTGTTCAATTCGATAGCTGTACCCGTGTGTTCATCACTATAGCACTGACAGAGCTCTGAAAAGAGATCAGGGAAGCCGTGTGCAGTAGAGCATCAAGGTTATGACAATGTGTGCTTTCTAGAAGGAACCTCTTTCAGCAGTCCTGCGTTTCAACACTTGCCTGGAACTTCATTTCCTGAATATGGACAGTCATGTGTTGCAGTACCAAAGGACCTATTCAGGAAATTCCTGAGGGCTGAGGTAGTTGAAGTTCAGAGCAGGGAATAAAGTATTCAAGAGACACTTTATTCTGCTTTGGGCCCAGGAAAATTATTACGGATTTTGTGGGTTATTTCTGAGGCTGTGGGAAGGAGACATACATAGCACCCATTCTAGAGCCTTCTGAGTTTAGGGGGAGACTTCTTGATTTCAGCAAAGTTTTGGATGAAGTACTTAGTTTCCCTTTCCTCCTGATACATTCACCAACTACTGATATTCTCTTATGTGTGTCTGAACTGGCAGACACATGTAACATTGATTATGACAGATCAACAAAACTCTGCAGTTTTTGATCATGATGTGAATAGGAATGCTGACACAGCATGAATGCAGAATTTCTTAACTGTGAGAAACTGCAATTGAAAATGCACAAATATAATTTGCTAGTAACATGGACATTTATGTGCACTAAAAGACATATGTAAACACAAATAAGACTCAAGTACGTAAAAAAAGACATTTTTTTTCAGAAATATCTCAAATCCTACCACTCTTCTTCTGCAGTCAATCTAAAAACCTAGTCAACCTGAGGGTCTCCAAAGTGAATGTAATCAGGTAAATGTGGATGCTTGCACTGAAGGGCAAATAGTCTGCTTGCAAGGAGCTATTTGCACCAAGATATTTTAAAGTTGTTTTTGGAGAGAAAATGTTTTCTACAGCCTGTGTTCACTACAGCATCAATAAAAGTATCTGATGATGCCATTTGCATTAGACTTTCTTCTATATGTAAATGTAATCAAGCTGCATTGTATATGGCTAGATTACTGTTAATTAGTGTTTGCTGAACATTTTTGTAATACAGCATCCCAAGAGAACTTTAAAGAAAATGAAGTTATTTGATACTTTTTAGCTCACTGAACTCACCCAAGGAATAACTTCAAGTGTAGTAAATACACTCAAAACAATAATTAGAGATAAAATATCTAAAAAACTCTTGTGCTTTCATAAGGTATCCTATCATAGCATAAATGTTTAGCAAACAGAAATACTGAAACCAAGTGTTACTCTTAAATGAAGTTTCCATGTTTTAAAACAGTAAATATCCATCTAATAGGTCTGAGAAGTCTGTTCTTTTATTCTCTTTTGCTAGTGATCATTTTCAGGAGGAACTTCTACATTCAAAGAGAAAGCTTTCCCTTCTGCACATGAAAAGTCATTTTTCCCTTTGAAACATGCCCTGGCATCTATTGAAACAATACTAGAAGAACTTGCTACAACGTGGTGCACATAGGGGACAGACAGTGGTATAGAAATCAGTGTGACTGCTTTCTTATCTTTGCTACCAATCTGCTCTGCAGCTTGTGTAAATCAGGTCACATCTCTGACAGTTTCTCCCACAACCTTTCCCTTAAAAGTGTATTCTTTAAAAACTCAGTGGGATTGCAGGGTAGAGCAGGACAGGCTAGAGATGAGCTCAGCTCCTATTTACATCTCCTTCTTCACCTGGCAGGCCTGTCTGTCTCAGTGGGACAGACACATGCACTCATTGTCCTAGAAACCCAGTGAGAACGGAAGCAGATGCAGAGCAAAGCAAGGTACAGATTATGTCCTGTAACTGTGATTCTCCTCTAGTCAGGAAGTTATTTTCAGCATTCTGAACATTTTTGTGTGGGTGGGGTCTGAATGAAGTGCTGTACCTCAGCCATCAAGACCAAGCCTGCTAACCCTAGAGCAATTTATGTTATCTTTCTCTTGAGGTGTCAAGAATTTGTTTCTCTAATTTTGTTACTGATAAAAACCTTGGAGCTGACCTTGAACTTCCCAACGAAAAAAGCAAAATACAAGTAAACAAAAAACCCCAATGTATACTAGCACCGCATCAGGGACATTTTTCTTCCCCTTTATTTTTTTCCGCATAGGAAACCAGGGGACACTGGTTACTGAATATGTGCCACAGTAAGGCATGTATCAGATGTGCAAAAATGATGATGAAGATGATGATGATAATAATGATAATAAAAATGCATGTCTCTGCTTAGATCCTAAATCATTAAATCTTGGAAGTCTGTATAACTTGAAGCATCCACACAATCTCACTGAATTAATATACCTGGTTAACAATCAAGTTTAGCTGGGGTGACAAACATCTCATAAATTTAGGACAGGAATTTTTGCTGAAACAATAAACTTCAAGTAAGTATTACAAATTATTCATGGAAAGGGAATTTTAAATTCAGATTTATAAAACTGTGCATAGGAAAGCTGCTGAGAAGCAAATAAATCTTTAAATAAGAGAACAGAAAGATAGGATGTGAATTCTCCTATTCAAAATATTATATGATTATGAAAAACTGCCTATGAATATCTACTAGTGAAGTGCTTCTAATAGTGTTCAGCAAATGTTTTTTCTTCATTAATTTAGACTTCATAGTACTCTCCTCACATTCTTTTCAGAGACCAGAGAGATGAAGACACGAAATATGCTGAATAAATTATTAGAATTAAATTAGCTTACTAGGCATAGTAGTTAACAACATAGCAAATTCTCCTAGCAGTTTGAAACAAACAGTTGATGATATTTTTTCTTATTATTTAATCCTTTTCCCCCTAGTTGTCCATCTCAGCTATTCTAATTTCATAACCACAAACTCTGTAATACTGTTGTCTTACTGACTTGCTGCTAGGATTTCTTGTTGGTTTGCCTAATTTTTTTTTTCTCCTTCAACACATTGCTTGGTAAGCAGTTATTGCATTCTTTGACTGTCTTAGGTAAAATTGTCATGCATTAGTCTCACTTTCATCTTGGTTTTTTTCATATATTTAACATGGGGAAAGAGAAAAAAGTGCTCTGTTGGTTTTTTTTTTTAAACCTTCTCCCTTGAAAAGAAAAAAAAAAAA
>VZRE01001029.1:102288-134640 GCA_013396775.1 Cephalopterus ornatus | reverse complement strand
AAAACAGAACAAGATATACAAATCTACTACTTCTCTAATTTTGGAGCCACTGTTATTTATCCACCATTAGTGGAGCAGATATGTCTGTTTTAAGCAGAGGTTGCACAGAGCCGCTTGTCCTGGTTTCCCTGGCTGAAGGTTAGATGAAGTTGCAGTCAATTATACTACACACAGGGATCTCAAAATCTCCTTTTCCCTCAAGTCCTGGAGCTCTGGTGTCACTCAGCATCTCATGCCAGCCATACTCCCTCACATCCTCTCACACGAACTAAGGCAGCCTGCTCATAGAAGGAAGAGCCGTGTCTAAGGCTCTCTTCCCCGAAAACAGGGAATGTATGTGAATAAGCTGAGAATGTATATGGTGAGAAACGGCTGCTAATTTTGCGACTAAACAGGTTTTTGTTGGAAAACGATGATTTGTTGAAGTCAAAATTTTATTCAGGAACGAATGAAGAGGATATACATACAAGGAGTAGTACACTGTTTCTTAGGAAATTTTTGTCAGAACAGGTCTCAAGCCCAGAAGGGAATTTTTGGTGAAAGGTCCTTACTCTTAGGTAAGAGATGAAGCTTTCAACTCAGATTTGCAGAAGCATTGAATCTCCTGCAGATTAGTAGCTGTCCTACTCACCTCATTATGGAATCCTTTGTTCTAGCTCCCATTCTGGGTTAGTGAAGTTATAATTTGTTATACAGAGAATAATGGTACTATAAAGAGAGCTTGACTCTGTAGATGGGGGCCTAAGATGTCAGCCTGAGAGAGATCCAGTCTTGAGTCTTTGTTCTAAATAAAAGCACAACAAATATCTAGTATACTAGATAAATGTTGCAACCACTAAGTTATTAGTAACCAATAAAAATCTCACATTTTTCAAAATTTTTGTTTACTGTCAAAAAAATTCTGAAGCCATGAATGCTTCACAGAACATAGTCTTTGATTCTTAATAAGCACTGATGGAAATCATTGCCTTATGGCTCAGATAACTTAGGTTGGTGATTGGGCTTTTTTTAATTTATTTGGTTTTGGGGCTGGCAGAACTGATTGAGTTGCACTGCTTTTCCATTGAAATCATACTAAACTTCAGAGTAAACAAAACCATCTCCCAGCTGCCTCTGCTTCTCTCCTCGCTCTCTCTGAACGGGACTTTTCTTTTGTCATGGTAAACACAGTCAGTCCTTTCCACACAGGATCTTGCCTTGTCTCCAGTTTAAAAAGTCACTCTGCTACCCATCTGAGATAGATCAAAAGTGCAAACCAGAAGCACATCAAAGATTAAAGTTTTTTATGGAATTTTTTTATACATTACCCCTGAAACATTCTGTGAAGAAAATTATCTTCTCTCACTTTTCCAATTGCCTGCCTTTGATTATTTGCAGAATGTTTTGTACCTTCCACAGCACATAAAGACTGACTGATCTTTTCTAGCCAGCTAATGATGTGCTTCTTTCTGGTGTTAGTGACAGTGAGATAAAAGAGGCCAAGGTCAACTTAAACGTTGAGAGTAAAAATGCAGTGTATTAAATGTATATTTAACTCTTTTGTTTTACTTCTGTTTTCAGCCATCCATGCAGAATGCCCTTTCTCCATCAAAGGTTCAGTAATCTAATGTATATAAGGCCTTAAGTAGAATTTAAAGTGTCAGCAACTTCCTTGCATTAGGTAAAATCAGAACTTCTTTTCATAGCCATGAAGGGAACACTTAGAATTGGGGAGATATTTTAAGGAAGCATTACAAAATATTTTAATTATTCAAATAATAATGACTGCAGAAGCAGTATTCTTCACAAGGTTCTCTTTTCACCTCTAATTTCAGGGCAATTTCTGAACCTAATGGAAACTGTGCACCCTTCTCTATTGTTTTAGCTCTTTTTATAGTATCTGCAGCTACAAAGTATGTGTTTTGCATGACTTTTACAGTCATCCTGTTTCTACAGCAGCTTCTGTTTTAGGTTTTGCTAAGAATGAAGAAAAACATTCTAAACAGCAAAATAGACAAGCTTTGCAGTGGATTTCCTGAAGACACCCCTGAATTTCTATTAAGGAAAGTTTTAAGAAAAAGGTTTATAAATTTATAACAAATGTTGTAGTCCTTATGCAGGTAGATAAAATAGCTGGCTTCTTGAGGACTGTGTCAGTCAGTTCTAATTTTCTTTCAGAAAGATCTGAGTCCATACATGCATTATATGTTTGTTGTACATCCTTTCCCTCCTGTATGTCCTGACAGCAGAAACAAGGGACTTCCAGGACTCAGATCTCCCTTTTCTGCATTTTGTTCCATCCCTCTACCTTTGTCAAATCCATTAAACTGAAACTTTTTTCCAACATCAGCACTACTTCATTGTCTTTTATTGCATTTTTAAATTGGTCCTTTCTCTGTAAAATTAACAATTATCACCACTTAAACATTAGTAGATTTACCTTTTGAATTCTTTCTGTACCCTTTTTTTCTGACTGCTAGGCTCACATTCCTCACTTTTTTAAGCATACTTTGATTGTCATTCTTCTTTCTTTGTATCCGTCCATCTAGCTAGAAATTGCCTTTTGCTTCTTCCTCGGTCCATGTAACTGCAATTTCCTTGAGCATTCCACAACACAGTTGAGCACATATTTAGATTTCAATAGACACTTAAATGCCCTTGAGTTCAGTCAATATAAGCAAACAACTCAACTTTAATTAAACAGAAATGATCTTGAACAATAGTTTATTCTTGAGCACGTCTATCAGTAATGCAAAAAATCTGAACCATAGTATTTAACTTTTACTTTTCCATAAAGATTTGGAGAAAAAATTGATACACTAAGCCTGAAATACAATGATAGAATGTTTTGTAGGGTTCTATCGACACATTTAACTGTAGTTATATAACGCCACTGTTCAGAGACATCAACCTTGGACTCACAGACGGGTTACAAGACCTAGTGGAGACCTGCTCTTCTGTAGCAGTAGCTGGATGACTACATGCAAATGGCAGCAGACACTTTTTTATTAGGTAGTTTCACCCACAGTGCCTTTATTGTTAACTGTTTTCAAAGTGCATTTTGAAACTCCTACCAGTACCCTGATAAAAAAGCCAAGAAGTAGGGTCCTGACTCTAGTTTCAAACACCTGCAAAAGTCACGAAGGTGTCAACTGCAGTACTGATTTAGACCAATATATAGGCCAGAGGGACTGTATCCCATATTCATTTATTTAATCAAAATGCATCTGTCTTCTAGCAGAAATAACCATACTGAAATGATTGAAAGTTACCTGTAACCTTGTCTAAATTCAACAGCAGATGCCATTATGGAACTACATCACTAATACCAAAAAGTAAGCACATCTCTTCCCCATAGTAATATTCATTTCTCCATTTTGCCCAGTAGTAACTTTTTCCTTGCCTTTTGCACAGGAGTGTGTTCCTGATGGCCCAGACTTGTCTGTGCTGACAAAACAGAAAAGACATGGGTTTATCAGAAGATTCCAAACCATATTCCTATGAAAATAACTATGAAAATGTCTCAATCAATCTTGCATACTTTTTCAATTAAAGTGAAAGAAAGGTTCTCTTTATCTTTCTGAACTGAAGGCTTCTCTTTACTGAATGATATAATCAAATTCTTACTTGTAGGTAAAGAAATTGTATGGATACACCAATTACTTCTTTTCCCCAATTTTGTTTACTCAATTTCAATCTTATTTCACACAGGGGACTATAAAGACTCTCCTGGGACAGATCATTGGTGGGAAATCTATACTGGATTAAGAATTCAGAATTACCAGAATAGCTATATGGAAAGATCAGCCAAACCTTTGTATTTTTACATTTCTAAA
Organism: Cephalopterus ornatus; assembly: GCA_013396775.1. NCBI lineage: Eukaryota > Metazoa > Chordata > Aves > Passeriformes > Cotingidae > Cephalopterus > Cephalopterus ornatus. Next base: position 130,825 of record VZRE01001029.1, on the reverse strand, counting down.
ATATCTTATAGAAGTCTTCACGTTCCTGGGCAAAATCTTTTGGAGCAAAAGTTTCATGTATGAGAAAATTTGAATGAAAAAAATTAAATTCGAACTCACAGAAATGTGGAGTATTTACCTGACTTAAATAAAAATTTCGCTCAGAGTGGATTTATGGCTAAGCAACAGTATAAAAGAATATTTGATTCAAGTTTATGTAATAAAAATATTTTTTACTATTTTGGTGTTAAATAATTTTCCATTACTTTCCTCTCTTTTAGAGTCAATTTATTAGAATCTTGGAAAACAGCTAGTGTGCCTTTTTAATAGTATTAAAGAAGCAATATAGTTAGTGAGATTATTTATGCTTAACTGTATACATCTATAGAAATGAATGGTAAAGAACATGGTCATATAATGAACAAATTTCAGCATATTCTTTTGGAAAATTCCAAATTTTTTTGGACAATATGCTTTTAAGCACACAGTTTCTTAAATTCCTGCTTTCAGTTACATCTTTTCTGTGAGAAAAATTCCATTTCACTGCTGTCAGAAAGATAATTGTGTCTCTTACAGCCTAAGGCATCTACTCACTTCTCCCTGCACTGATATAGCTCTCATCCACATGAATGAAAATTATGCACACACAATGCATAATTTTTTCAAGAAAAATTGAACTTTTTTCTGCCATGTCATGGTGAAGCATATGCCAGAATATGGTATATATGTATTCCTCCTCCTGCCCCGCCTCAGAGGCTAAAGAGAGCTTCCACATATGCTCCTTTCATGTGCAGTCCCTCAAATGTCCTTCTTTTTCATAGTGTGGGCAGAGGTTGTTGTGTTATGCACTTCATATAAAATGAAGGCTAATAAGCCAATGTTGAGATGGTCTGCTACCGCTCCTTTCATTTCTGGGATAGAAATTAAAATAAACTTTGCTGAAATGTAGAAGTCCAGCCACTTCCATTCAATTTGTATTTCAGCAAAAAGAAGCAAACTATGTCCTTCTGTCCAAAACAGTTGAAATGCTGAAAGTATCTTCATATTAATCTGAATGCAGGGCTAACTTGGAGAAAATTGTGTAAATGTAAAAACAGCAAGAAATGTTTAAAAGAAAACACATCCATCCATCCATCCTTGTTGTTTAGCTTAGTTAGTGTTCAGGAAACCACGGCAATTCTACAGAATTGTAATCAAATGCAATGTTTTAAAACCAACCTAACTGGTAGTCAATTTTTGCTACTGGAAAAAATACCAACCCAACAATGATACTAAAGGGGAGTAACAGATAACAGTAATTATAGTCGTACACAGGGGTATCTTGATTTCATCCATGCAGATGGTAGTTTTGATCTAAACCAAGAATGTGACTGATAGTTTGCAGATTATCTCTGAATGAAGATGCTTCTGCCAAACATCTCTGAAACGGAACTAAACAAACCCATGTGTAGAGCAGAAAATGACAGGCTACAAAAAACACAGGAAGATGTGGCTCAGCATAATCTGTAGTGATTTTAGTTGTGGGAATCCAAACTGTAGTACCTAAAGACAGTTTATGTTTTGTTGTCTTTTTCACTGTGTAGACTGAAATGCATCCAATAAAATGCCTGGAATCTCAATTTTGTAAATGATATTTATAAAAGGTCTAATATGGAAATGCATTTTCTTATTCCAGACTGTCAAAAATTAAAACATAAATGTAGGCAAGTAAAGAGGCATATGGAAAAGTGAGCAACAAGAGTGATCTCCTACTTTTCAAAATAGAACAACTAGCAAGTTATTGATGACTTCCTTTATGTCAGTCTTTTTTGAGATACTTTAAGCTGGACACTAAAAAATTTGTGCCCCAGACAAATTCTTTGCCTCTTTCTGGGATAAAGACATAGTTCAATTTATTGTGAAAAAGGTAAATTGTTGTGTACCTAATGGCTGTGCTTTGAGAACTTCCAGTATCTATACTATCTCAGATAAAAGTTCAGATGTCTGTATGCTATGCTTAAATGTACAATGCCAGCTCAGATTTTTTTTTCCCCACAAGTTTTGATTGGAAAGACCTTTAAAGGTCACCTATAGTCCAATGCCCCCCTGCAATGAGCATGGACATCTTCAAGATGTAAAAGGTATCTTGAGCTACAAGGAAATATTTTAAAAGTATGATCTACTTCAGCATGATGTGCTAATTCTGAAATGGTAATTGCAGCCAGCTAGTGAGTTCAGAATCAAAAACATTTTCCTTCTCCTTTCAGGAAATGACCTCGCATTAAGTTATATGGAGGAGTATAGTAAAGAATTGCAAATGATGATGGCTCAGCTTCTCAGTCCTTTGGTACACAAAATTCCCTGTGGGAATTTTCAAAAGGAAAAAGGCAAACCATTGGAACCAAAAAATCTTTCTTCTACACTTTTTATGGAAGACTTCAACTATCTGAGCTTTTTCCTCACATGAGAACCAAATTTCTGTCTAGATTTGCTACTGAAATTAATTTACATCCATAATATATACTTAAGTGAAACAATGTGCCCTTAAATATTTCAAAATATCATATCTAAAATTATCATAGCAACAAAGAAATCCAGGTTTTCCGTAGAGTAAACAAAATGACATTATAAATTACATAATGGGCAACACAGAATGGTATTTAAACATAACTGAGTTGAGCAAGTGACACAATGAAAATAAAAATTATCCCTGCATGCTTTAAAATATTTTTTTATTTAATTTTTCACACATTTCTTAGACTCCAACCATTTGTTTCAGAAGCTGAGGCCCAAACATCTTCTTTTGGTAAGGAAAAAAATTACCTGTTTACAATTTGAGAAGGGATTCTTTGCAGTCTAGTCAACCCTTAATTTCTTTATAGCTTTTAAATTGCATATTTCAAGCATTAAATTCTTTTGATTATAACTGTATGAAGAACTAGCCAAAAAAGTGATGCAGATCTTCACTTTCAAACACAAATGTATCCCTTAGTATTTGATTTTCGAGGAAAGAACAGAAAGACATCCATAACACTCCTCAGCCATCTGCCTTTCTTCTTTTCTCTCTGCCTTATCAGGAAACCTCAATGTAAAAAAAAGAACAACTAATAAAACCGCTAAGGAATGGCCATGGAAGTAGGCTTTACCACCTTACAGTGCCACAAAAGAGCTGCCCGCTGAGGTCACTGACTTCCAACAGCCCGTGCAACTGACCTTAAATGACTTTTGACAAGACACTAATACCACTAGGATATCAAATAAGACTTTGTAGCAGTTTTACTGTACTGGATCAGCACTTTCACTGATGAGGTGATGTATCTCTTAAGTACTAATTTGCAATGGGATGTTGTGCAAATTACTGGTTACAGAGTTCCAGTATATAGGGTGAGAGGGTGCTTAATAGGCATTATGGACTTAAGCTCAAAACATTAAATATATGGGCTGTACTTTCATTTACTCTTGACATGTGGCTATGGATGCAGGCAAAAAAAAAGAAAAAATATGAACACAAAGAATAAAAAAGAATCACATATTAAATAGTGTACTTACAACACACTAATAATGCTCAGAAGCTTCCTCTTTCTAGGCTTAGTTGTGGGAAGCAGTTCTCAAACAGATAAAAGGGTGTCAATGGGTGTTTTAGAGGAAGTTTTGCTGGCTGTCACTAAATAGCTAATACAGCTTGAAATTGTGTTAGGCATTTTATGAAACTTTTTTGCTCCGGGTGGTGACTCTTCAGGGACTGATTCAGTGGCAATCACAGCTCAGGCAGTTCTTAGCAGCCGGTTACATCAGACTTATCATAGCAGTGGTGTGGATAAATGAGCTCTCCCATGAATCATCCAGTCCTAAAAAAGCTTGGCCTCCTGCTGTGCACTAAATCAACTTCTTAAATTATTTTTCTAAGGGAAGGTTCTATATGAAAATGAATAATGTGAGTAGGTATGAAGGTGCACATGAAAAGATTAACTCTGGAAAACAAAAATAAATTTTCGTTGCAATAACTCTAAGTCCTAATCATATTTCTTTTAACTGCTCATTTCAGGCTTTTATTAGAGATTCACATTGCACAGGTAAGACATTGATGTTTGGTATTATTAGAAACTCTCTATGGATTTTAAATATAATTTGTACTTGAAGAAGTGAAAATTATTTCAGCTAGCTAGTTGCAGGACTTGAATTAGTTTGACATTAATTAGACTAGTATTATTCATTAGTTACAGATTCCCAGGCAGCAATTGAACTTCGCATTTTTTTTCCTATGGCAAAGTCTTAAAAGACATTTCATAAAGGACTCAGTAAATTATTTGGTGGAGAAAAAGCAGACCTTTCTGACAGAGAATTAATCAGCACACAGCAAGCTACTGACTGGATGAGAGCATTATCTGTAACTACCTAGCAAAAAAGTGCTTAAATTGGAACAGTTTTCCATCAGAAAATGCTGATTTGATGTAAAGAAGAATATTCTGCATATTTGAATCATCAAAATTCTAATGAAAGCAATAGAAGAAATTTTTTTTCAGCTTTAACCAGATGACTTTTTAATTGTCACTTTTTCAGTGTTATTCATTGCAGTGATCAAATTAAGATTTAAAAAATGCTTCTGGGAATATTTAGGACTAGTGATGCTTTGAAACTGTGGGGAAGGAGAAGGAAAGAACAAGAGAAAAAACCCTGCACACCACTATTTCACTCTGTTTCTCCTCAATGTTAAATGTTTTGACATGTTAGTAGAAGTACCCAATTTAGAACATTTTGATAATAACATAATAATAGTTAAGAAAGTGAAAATATTATGCCACTTTATTCATTTAAAAAAAAAAGTCAGAAATTCTGTTTTACCGGTAAAATTTTACCACAATTTTTTTATTATTATTTAGAGGATTTTTTAATTATTATTTCTATGAAATAGACATTTCAAGCATTGTCAGATCAGATAACCTCTCTTACGTGGCATGTCAGTGTCAACCATAATTCCCCTGGGTTTTTTTGCTTCAACATAACGTGTCCTACTGCTTCAGATTACACACATGTTGGCGTTAGTGTGAATAGGACACAAAATGTGCATCTTATGCTTGAACCACCAATGCAAAAAAGTCACTGTGTGCCAACAACCAGCATCAAAACACAATAACACTTGCTACATTCAGGATAATACTTATTTGTCAGCATGTCCTCTCTGCAACCTAATTATTACTCTTACAAGAGGTCTTAGAAAAAGCTGTAAAAATAATGAAATAAAAAAATAATTTCTATCACAACACAAGAAAAGCTCAAGTTGATGAGTTGCCTAGTTCTTCCAAGTTTATTAATGGATTGCTTGAAGTTCATTTTCTTTGAGATAAATTTCTCAAACTTCAGACAGAAAAGTACTAGCAGCTGAAAGCCAAACCACACAGATTGCCAAGATTTGCAAACTGGACTGAAAATGTTATGGAAACAGATTTCTGTTCTGTGTATTTTAAACTTCTGAGGAAAACTCTGCATTAAAGAAGTAAAATGCAAACAAACAAACAGCCTTTTTTTTCAAGTTAAAAAAAAAAGTCAACAGTGCTTGCTTGTTTGTTTGTTTTCTTGCTTGCATTAAGATTTGAGAGAGATGGATGACAGATTTTTGGTTTATCAAACTGACCTGACTCGGTCTTTATGCTATTTGTTACTTCTGAGTCGCAGAGACATATTTCTTTCCTTTTGTACTTTTTTTGACAACCCACAACATTAACATACTGAAAGAAATATTTAGGACAATGAAAATAAGCAGTTGCGTTCTGTGTTTTTCCATTGGTTTGCTGTTGTTCTCGTTGCTTTAAATGAGATTTGCCTCAAGTGGTCATATTACTGATTAACATACTGAGTTAATTTAGGGTTAATTTCAATAAGGTGTATTTTACAGTAATGCATTAATTATGCTATGCCATCACTCCTTCATGTGTTATAAAGACATGTAAAACTGACAAACAGGACTGAGATTGGACAATCACAATCTTTAACTAGAATAGCAATTAAAACAAACAAACAAACCAAAAGAAACCAACTAGAAAGAGTCATAATAAACTCTGTTAGGAAAATATTCTCTAATACCCTCCCAAGCACGAAGAACACTTTTCCCCTCCACACCAACAGGCAGTTAACTGGCATCTTAACAAGATATATCAAGACCTAATAAGGTAGCATCATTAACACGATTATCACCTTATTAATAATTCACAGATTGGTAGAAGTACAGTACTTATGGGATTTTAATGCATCATTTTAAACATGAAGAGATTATTATAATAGTCATTAAGGTGATCTCTGCTGAAGTAAAATTTGTAGCACATATATTTGTATTTTCTTAATACAGTTAAATAGCCTATATCCTATAATGTAGAAACAGTGCTTAATATAATGTCTTGCTATTATGCAGGAATCTATGATTAGGCTTTCGGGGCATTTGGAATTAGATCCAGAAAAAATCTCAAGTACCTCACTTAAGCAAAATATGGATGTTTACAACTAAGGAAATTATTCACTCAAAAAACTCGCTAAAATAAAAACAACTTTCTGTATTTCACAGTACAGTATGATCTGATAAAATTTACAACCAATTTTAGAGGAAGGATTGAAACTCAGGACCTCTGCCCTGAAGGATCACTTCACAATCAGATTCTTGCAGTATTACCATCACTGAATCTTACACTTTGTTCTACTCAGGGCACTGAGTCAGCCAAGAGAGGGGAGAATGCAGCTGTTCAGCTAAGCCAGGAGAATATGATAAAGAACACAATGTGTGGGCCTGAACTCCTTATAACTTTTTTTTGGGGAAAAAAGACCCATATCTTGGTTAATTTAAACTTGTATCATTAAATTTTACACACATCTTTTGCACTCATGTTACATATGGAGATGAGCTGCATTATTACAAACTGAAATTTATTGCTTTATTTATAATCAAAAAAACCTATTATAATGCAAAACCTATTGAAGTTTATGGTAAAAATCTCAATGACTCCATCTGGTTTTGGATTGGGCCCATGCACTGTAATTTGAGAGATCAGTGTAAGAAATTATTGAGAGATTAACTCATTTGGAGATCATTTAGAAATCTCAAAAATATTTATCTTATTAAGAGGTAGAACACTTTCGCTATGCATTGCTAAAGAATCTAAAAATAAACTTAACACTTAGTTGATTCTTTCAGATTGATAACTTGTGACCAGTTGTGAGCAAATGTGAGCAATTATAGGCAGAAAGTTTACACTCTCCCTTAAAAAACCACTTGGAATGGGTTTTCACTCTGGGAACCACTGTTTTATTCACAGTCTTCTCTTTTGAAATACAGTGTGGTCACTGCTGTGATGTAAAACTTGACACTTCTCAGTACACACAGATAAAGCTAACCAGATAAAAGCTAGTAGGATACAAATATAACACAACTGAAAGTTTAATACTGAATTTGAATCAACCAGAAGAAATGTATTTTGCGCACCCAAAAGAAGTTAGTTTTTTCCTGTTTGTTTTTCTTGATTAGAAATATTAAGCCTATGTTAATATCATCAATTCTAGATACTTAAATAAGGTACCTAATTCAGTAATCTAGCTAGCTTAGATTTCAGATATAGTCAGTGGAAGAAAGATAAGTAACTCAAGAGACCCATTTAGGCTTCATGTGGAAAGATGCACTGGAAGAATTTTCACATTATGAAGTGAGCCAGCCATCCCTCAGACGTTTAACTTGAACTTCTGAGTTTCTTAAGTGGTTACCAGCAGTGAAATGTATGGAGTGAATTTATAAATTAAATTAATTAGCATTCTTAGACAAAGTAGAGGGGGACATGGAGGGAATGTTGTTTTCTTCATATTGATTAAAATTTTTAGAGACTTCAATAAATCAGACATTGCTGTTATTCCTACTATTTTGTTGGATAAAGCTGTAAAGTGGCAGAGTGTGTAAAAGTATAGGGAAAATGAAAATCAGAAATGGAAAAAAAAATAGAATTTCAGATACTCCTGAGAGTCTAGTTTGACACACTGAGATAAAGGGCCACTTAAGCCAGATTTTGATTGCAAGTCACCAGTTCAAATAAGTAGTGATGCCACACAGGTCAATTATTATTTCAACTTCAGTGTTACAAGCTAAATACAGCATTTTTATGTGTTATGTGTCTGGATGAATTTATTTACGTATTTTTAGTGCAAATGTTTTTGGGTATTTTGGGGGGGACAGTTAAGTCAATAACACTTCCGTTTTTTGATCGTTGAATGGGAACTTACAATTTCAGATATGACATTGTCATGGTTTAGGAATGGTACTCCCCAATTCCCGCCCCCACCCCCAAGTTGGATGTCTTTTAAAAAGATATGCTGCCTTAGCCATAAGAGAGAAGACAGTGTAGTGTATTGATATGGACACAACACTTATTAATTCTTCTTTAAATGACACCCATTAAAAGGTAGAAATTGCTAAGCAGAATATTAAAAATATTCAACTAATAAAGGAACATATTACATGTTTCAAACATTTTAATCAAATGCGACAACTATTTAATATAAAAAGTAGCAATAATTTAACAGATATTCTCACGAAAAAATATATTAATTTTTAAAAGAACCATCACGATTGCTTCATAAATTCAGAATTTGCTTAGCCACATAGCTGCTGGATACTGGGTATTTTAAAGAACTGTACTATCCTAGCAGTAATTTCCTTCAGGGAGCACTGGAGGTAAAATAAGTCAACTTCCCTAAACCATCTTTGGAGTCCTAACAAGCAGAAACAGGATGTAGTCATCTTGAAAAACTTTGACCACTCTTGTTTTGCCTTTAGGAACCAGATACACATCAACATCCCTGGAGACACTGGCATAAAATTCAGAACATAAACTGGAAAGAATCAGCATGAAAACATAATTTATATGCCATATTATGAATTGTACATCTGCACATTTGTGTTTTCCACCTTGTTTCCAAGTAGAAAAGTACAGTTCTCCAGCGAGGCAAAAACCAGAGAGTCGCACAGTAAAAAGCACTCTTAATGCTCCTTTATCCCATTTTAATATAGAATTGAAGTCCTCTTGTACATATACGCCCAGTTGCATTATTAATAGGGAACACCCTCCAACTTTTATTTGTGTTTCATGACTGTAGGATGACCAGAGAATTTGTGGATGTACAGAAGAGATAGTTCTACCACAAACCAACACACTTCTTATTTCACAGGGCTTGTGTGGCATACATTCCAATTGTTAACTTGAAGAATTTTGTGTACTAGTTTCTAAGAGGAGAGGTAAGCAGTTTGTTTCAGGGCATTTTATGTTTTTGCCACAGCTGGTGGTTGCATCATTCATTGCTCTAATGGCAGTTTACATTTTTGTTAGATGAAGCCTTGGCTTCCTTTCTTTCAAACTTTCAGGTACTTCAGGGCAGTTTTCCTGTATTCCTTTCGTAGTCCTATTTGACATGAAGCTCACACAGGGAGAAAGTTCCCATCTCAGGCTTCAGACCCATTCTCCAGTGAACTTTGTCACAACCGTAGGATTCCTTAGGTCTTACCTGATTGACTACCTCGCCTCTGTTCTCCTGTTTTGTATCTACAAAGCCCAGGTAGAATCCCCTGCCGGCAGGCTTGCAGGGATATAGCTATCTCCAGTATGCAGATGTAGGCTTTGCTCAGATGCTTGTCCAGTTGAATAATGAGCATCTACAGGAATTAAGATTCCTTAACCTCTTTGGACAGACTGTTCCAATATTTTCCTACTCACGCTATAAAATTTTTTGTAGTATTTTTGCAGAATTTGGATTCTTGCAACTTGGGATTGTTGCCTCTTTTCCTACTGCTGGAAAGAACATGGCTCTATCTTCTCAGCATTCTATCTTCAGGTAGTTGAATACAATAGAAATATCTCCCTCTCTTTAGCTTTCTATACTAAAGGCTCTGCAAAACCATTCCTCTGGGCCTCTCTTCCAACATTGTGTCCATCCAGACATCAGACATCTTGGTTGGTTTCTGCTGGAGTAGCTTCAGTATGTGAATGCCTTTCTTGTACTAGGAAGTCCAAAGTTGCACTCAGTATCCTCCAGATATTTTTCAGTATTCTTTCCTCCAAGATCAGAACTCATATTTTCAGAGTTTAAGCACATTACATGTGTACATTCACTTACAGACTTATGAAATGAGATTTTTAAGAGGGCAAGTGCTCCATAAAAACCACCAGTCAGTTTACTTTCTACAAGTACACAACAATTTTAAAGGCCGGAAAGATAAGAACTGAAAATAAATTGCAGCAATGATGATCATTAGAGAGAATAGTAATGGATGTCTAGGAAATGTGTGAATCAAGTTTGACTCTTATGCCCATGCTGTAGGTGCTGTAGATGATGGATATCCCTCATAATAATATGAAACTTATCTCCTCCAATGTGATTTCACAAGCTAGTTGGAAATAGAAAATCACGTGGATATTCAGGTATTTATGAAAATAATCTTCCACAAACATACAGATGAAAAAAGTCCTTAAGATACTTGCTAAATAGTTTGTGGTTTTGTTTTAAAAACTTGGTAGTTTTTTAAAACAATTTCTTTTATTCTTAAATTATATATAAGATAAAGATCAACATCAAAAGTTACTTTCATGAATCAGCTTCCTGAAAAATTATAGCTAATTTGCATGCTAATGCAACAAATGTTGTGCCAATGTTTTCAACGCTTTTGCTATCCTACATCCTAAAGTGGCAGTTTCAAAGTTGTGAAGAATCATAAGTATCATGGAAAAGGATAGATAACGATAAAGCTTTTTACCATTGGGGCTTTGGGATGGAGACACATGTTCAAAATGTCTGAATCAAAATCTAAAACACGTGAAGCTGACTGAGAAATACACAATAAGGTTTGGTGCTACATTTTTATGTAACTCTGAGATTCAGCGGCCAAGCACTCGCAATGGTTTTATTTCTCTCTGAATTATATAACTGTACTCCCCACAATTACACTACAGCAGAGAAAAATACTTTTCTCCTTCTGTAAGCTATGAATTCTTTTAAGATAGCAAAAGATGGAAACTTCCTTTCTCTGTGAGAAGAGCTGATATTGACAGTAGACTGGGGCAGCAGCATAGCCCAGCTTGTTCTTGGACCAATTTCCATAGCCCCTGGGAATGTACTGTAAAGAATTTCAGTAAACAATTATGCTTGCACAAACAGATTCAAGCTGCTATAAATCACTTCCCTTCTTGTTCTTAAACAAAACTATTTAACTTACGCACTTGCATGTTTTTGGCAGGCTGTGGCAGGAGGAGAGAGGCAGAGACAGCTGTATTGCAGCTCCATTGCCTTGAAAGCTTAGCAGTTTCCAACGTTTTTGTGCGAGAATCACTGCATACTTTAGACCACAACTCAGCGCATTTCTTTCAGAAGTTTTGTAGTAAACATGACATATGAGTAGATGAAAAGATGGAAGACTTGGAATTCAGTATGGGAGTGGATATCTTGCGATATCTGTGACACGGTCTCACTTACACAGGTTGATGTAAGGCAATAAACTGAAGAGGACTAAAAGTTTGATTATGGCCCAAGATGTATTAATGTATGTGAAGTGAGGGAATCAAGAGAATGGAGCCAGGCTCTTCTTAGTGATGCCAAGCAATAGTACGAGACAATGGGCAGAAACTGATTCCACCTGAACATGAGGAAGAATTTCTTTACTGAGCGTGTGACCGACCACTGGAATAGAGCCCAGAGAGGTTGAGTGGTCTCCCACACTGGAGATATTCAAAAACCACCTGGACGCAATCCTGTGCCATGTGCTCTGGGATGACCCTTCTTGAGTGGGGAGGTTGGACAAGATGACCCAATCTGGTCCCTGCCAACCTTACCAATTCTGTGATTCTGTGATAGGTATCAAAAGCCCATTTCCACTGGAAAAAAGTCACACTGAAAGTCAACAAAACATACATTTTGTGCTATACCTTAAATTTAATAACTGTTTCACTATAATTTCTTCGTAACAGAATCACCCACAAGAAATCCTACTTCTCATAAGGACTAATGAACTTTTAAATAATCGATAACCCTTGAACTGAACAAAATCAATTTTATCTGTCAACATAATTTGAGAAGGGTGAGATATTAAAACTGAATGTAACAAAATCTGGTAGCATCTAAATATAAAATTGTAATCTGTCTTATTTCCTAATCTATTCCTCTCTTCTTACTATATAACACTCTTCTTTTTCCCATCTCTTCTTTTTTTTCCACATGCTCAGAAAGATAATTATTTCATCTCTTATGTCACTATAGTGGCTCAAAACACCTAAATAACTTTCAGCTGTAGCATAAAGAAATTATTTAATTTGCCTAGAATTGGAAAAATACGGAATAGAACTGATACAAATTCAACACCAGAAGAGGATGAAACGGAGCTGATGAAACAGTGCTTATAATACTGCTGAGGATACTACTAGTCCTTTATCTATACAATGTTAGCTAACAGAGTGGAGATTCAGGACTGGCATTGTCTTATCCCAGTTTGAGCCAAATATATTGCAATCTTTGTTAATTTGCCATAAATTTAGTTAGAAAGTACCTTTGTGTGTAAAGATTTACTATTCAATTTCAGGTGTCACAGGACTTTGCTGTCAGGCAGGTGGAGGTAATGGTGAATAATAACATTAATAGGAAGTAAAGCAAGGTTTATACAGAGAGATGGGTTTTTAATAATTCTATATGCTATATATTACTGGAGAAAAACAGACAAGTCTATGGATAGGTCCACTTTTTCTAAAGTCTGAAAGAGATGCCACAATTATAAGAGTAATACTTAAATTTTAAACCATTCATTAAAATTACTATTTTGAATTTTATACCTCAAGTTTCAGCATTTTCAATGGTTGCTCTCCAAAGAAAAACACTTCATCTCCATCTTTCAGACACTTCAGAAAGCAGAAAAAAAGCTGCATGACAGTAAGAAAAGAGGTTTGGGGGCAAAAGCTAAATTGTATAGCAATCTGATACTAAAGGACAGTGGGAACCAATCTTCTTAACTTAATGCCTCATGTGCCTTTTGCAAATCAAGTACCTCCTTAATCTCGATGTACTCCTTTGCAGCATGCACATAAAAAGGCTTAAACAGTGTAAGAAGGTATTATGGTTAAGTAATGCATGGGTTTGATCCTTCAGTCCTTGTAAATGAAGGTAATTTCTTATTTACACAAGTACGGATGACTTTGCGGGTACTGCTTACTTGAGTAATGATTATTGCTCTGAACACAATGTCTATATGCTATTACTAGGTCCCTAATCATGGAATGCTATTATTCAGCTATAAAATATTATTACGATTAAAATCACACACATACTAGTTATAGTGTAGTGCAGTTTTCTTAAAGATTGATATGGTAGATTTCTATTAAAAAAAGAATATAATGTGAGTAATAATTTATTTTAAACCTTAAAAGCGTAAAAGTAGGTCAAGTTCCATGCCAAGAAAAATATGTTGGAAACAGTTTTAATGATATGCTGGAATGCTGCAGAAGAATGTATTTACTTCATAAGTCAGCATTAAAACATTAACTGGGTTAGCTACATTAAATAGTGGGCATCCTGAAGTCAATCAAGTGATTGCTGTAACATTCAACACTTGTTCACAATCTCATCCAACTATTTTGCAATTGAGGAAGTTTGGATGCATGGTGAATATCTATAAAATCAAATGTCATCTATCAATAGTTAATCTACAAAGACTGTCCATTTTGATGTTATGTTAAAGAAAAAAAAAGTTTGTTATAATTTAAAAAGAAAAAAAATCCCGGATCATCCTCATCGTCAAGTTGGACAACAAAATGTAATATCGATGTCAGTATGTTGAAGATAAAAAGGAAATATTACAACAATGGAAAATGAATCTGTGCCTTCCCATACAGAATGAGAACCTTTTTGGCTACAAAGAAAAAAATACAGGGTACAAAAGTGCAATTTGGGATACTGAAAGATCAGGGGATTGAAAGAATTTACTTGATTTTGACAAATTGTTTATCTGAAGAACCAATTTGTATAAGAAAGAGTGGGGATGGGAAAAGTAATGAAAACCAATTATTCAGATAAGATCAACTTCCTCATTTGATTACAGAGGAATTTTAAATTAAATAACTCTTAAAGTTTATCTGATAATGTGTTATTGAAAGCTGATGTTCTGGAAAACAATATTTTGATTTCTGTATGATTGCATGAACTTAAATTTTATATGCTTTGGAGTTGCACTGATCAGGTATAATTTAGTAGAAATTTTACAAAAAGAAAAAAATTCATGATATTCAGCAATTAAGAGGAGCGAGGAAGAAGCAAGTTGTCTTACTACACTCCTATTTTTAATTAAAATTTTCTGATCAAGAAAATAGTACAGTTGTACTCAATAGGCTTCTAATTTTCTATGCTTGTTTACTAAATGATCTGTTGAATGCAAAATAGGGGTTTGATTAATTTTCTGACTTATTTCTTGTACAAAACTGATCTGAAGCATAATGTGCCTCTTCTTATTTGAAAGAGAAGCTCTCTTTTATATGTTTGTTGTAAAATATAAGTATTCAGATGAAAATTAAACACTGCCTGGGGGGAATGTTGTTTGTTGTATAAATTGCTATAAAGTCACTCACAAAGAGAACTTTTAACACAGATTTTAAAAAAACCCAAACCATCCCAAACTATGACATACTGGTACTCAAAAATGGCTTGAGAACTTAATAGCCCACACATGCAGTAAAAAAAGCCAAGATACAAAACGCAGGTATTTATTTGGTTACACCTTCATTAGTGCATGCTGCAGGAACCCAGACAGTCATAGTATAGACTCCCAAACCTCTGAATTCTGTTTCAGTCTGGCGTTAGAACCCCCATATAAATGTTAAAAAGATGGAAAAAGGCGATTTTATTAACTGCACGTCAAAATAAGACCATAACTGAGATGGCATCTTTAAGCTAAATGGCATCTTTAAGTAAATCAAATTTACTTCTAATTCTGTTTTATTTAACTCTGGCTTATTAGGACAAACTCAGGGAAGACCTTGTGCAATGGTTGCTAGCCAAAAGGACGTGGCTGAGGTTACCTGACCTGCTTTTCCAAAGCCCCAGTTGAGTTTCCTTAGGGTTAACAATCCCCCCCACTTAGTATCAGTCAATGCATATCCTGTTCCAGATCAAATGAGCACATCTAAAGCGTTCTGTTGTGATATCAGCTTTGACCTTTTTGAAGGGAGCTAAAAATTCTCCCTGTGTATTCACAACTTCTTTCTCAATCTGTGTTGGCTTGCCAACTGCCTGCCAAAACTCTCACCGAAACATTTCAGACCATTTTATAATCACCTCTGAAAAAAGGTCCTAGGTCTTCTCTAAAGTTCTGATCAATCAGCTTAAAAATTTCCAGTTCTTTGCAAGATCTTTAGGGCATCAACCCTTGCACTTGCACAGAATGAACCCTTGCATTTCTAGTACAAGTCAGCTCTTCCACCACGGCTAGGACCCAAGCAGGAACCTCAAGAAGAAATGGGCAGCCTCCTGTAACTGGAATGAAGAATATTGTGTCTGATGATTCAAATTGCAGCTCTCATGAACTATTTCCTTGCTCCCAGAAACTGAATTAACAATAAAATTAGTAAAGTCACCTAGGGGACTTGGATCTGCACTTGAAGAGTGGAAGGGTCATGTCTATTCTATGTGCAACTGAATATCAGCAATCAGTTAGTCCTTACTGGTGTTATGAGCAGTCACATAATTCAGCAACAATTCATATTGCGATCCTAGCTTCCTATGAATCATTGTGTTCCCTTCAAAGTAAAACTGGCTCTCATAAATTTTATCCAATCTTATACTGACTTCAAGATTCCTTTTTCACTGCCCTTTGAACATTTTAAGTGGACTTTTTTTTTACCTACAGAATATTACTCCATATACATCAACCCAGAGCTGCTTCCTCAACAGTGCACGGCAGTGAAGCTAGGGGACGGATAACTGCTTCACAGTGTATGCCATCTTGTGCTGATACATCTACTTGCCAAGATGGTCTCCAATGTTTTATTTTCTAAAACTTGGTAATATTACAGCAACATAAGGGATTTTCAGAAATTATACCTAAAAACAATGTTCACAAGAAGTTACTTGTTTAGTGTATGAAACATAAAATTTAGCACAAAATACAGTAAGTAATATTTGATGTATGGATGTGCAATTCATTTGTGGTGTAGCAGTGTGTCTGATGGCATTAACAAACACTGAAAATATATTTAGCAATCACATAAAAATCACACCAAACATTAAAAAAATCAGACTTTCAGTGTGACCAAAATGTGCCTAAACCACCCCTAGAACCTTGTTGTAAGTTACAACACTTCCAAGAAAGATGGTCTTCTGGAGATTCTATCAAGTGTGACACTAATCTAAATTACAAAGATATTGACAGACAATCGATTGCAAAACCCGAGCAGTTCAGACTTTCAGATCAGTGACTGAAATGCCTTTAACTGAACATGTATTAACAACTATTAAAAATAATGCATACTAATCTGCTAATTTTGTGGATTGGAAGTGCAGATGCTTTACTGCATACTCAAGGGTAAATAATTTTTAGCTTGTGTGGAGAAAGATTGTGACTAGTAATTCAAATTATCTGAACTTTCAAAGATGTGAAGACATTCAGATACAAGATAATCATACTATAAACTATCCGTTATTTACAGATTAGATTTCTAATCAATCAATTTAATTGGATACTATTCTAGTTTTTTAAGCTCCAAACTTTTATAAAATCATCTCATGTCAGCCAAAAAGTTACACTTAACAGTCAAAAAAACCCAAAAAAAAATAACTGATAGCTCTACCTTTTATGTGCCACTCAAATCATATAAATTTCATGGCTTAATTTGCTGCTATTTTGAAAAAATTCTAACGACATGATTAAGATGGACAGAATTTGTGTATTCTAAAGTTGAACACTCAGTACCAGATAGATAAATTCGTATCTGTATCTCTGATTTGAACAGAATGTAACCTTTGGAACTCAAAATCTTTAAGAACTAATTTCTAAAGGGCTCATCCTATCTAGAAATAAACTTGATAACTAAAAAAAAAAGTATTAATTGTTTAGAAGGATTATGCAGAAGTCAATAAACTCATAAATAACCTTGAGTAAGGTTGCTAGTGTTTGTTTATTTAGTATTGTGTCCCTAGAAGTCAATGTCTTTTATTTTTATGTTATCTTTTTTTCCGTTTTCTCTGAGTCTATGAGAGTAAGGTCCCTTATTATTTCAACCATAAAACTGCCCAAGTCACAGAAATTAAAGTAGCAGAGAAGTTATTCCGAAAAAATCAGGCTTTAGGTATGAAGTCCATTTAGCAGCCTGATTATCTGTATTAAATTCAATTTAAACAAATCCAGAACAATACAAAGCCTGTATTTGAAGAGCAAATTTGTAGCTGAATCAGATCCCTTCTTTGAAAATGTTTGTGGTACCTTTCTACCAGTCAGATTTCATAAATGCAGCTTGGAAATCTAAGGAATATTTTACGGTATAGAATGTGGCTGCACTATTTTAGTAAGGATTATGAAAACCATACAAACATGAAATGTTTGTGAAAACATTACTGTTACTGAAACAAAATTAGAGATCCATCATTGAAAATTTTTGCTGCCATCAGTTGTGTTTTAAATATTGGTTTATGCAGACACTCTTTCTCTTTGTATTAAAGGCATACATAATACACAGCCAGATTTATATTTCTGTAAATGGAAGCTAATTCTTACAAGTGGTTTGAATATTTATTCCATTTGTATCTGTGAAAAGGTGGTCAAAACATGTAATGTCCAATAAAAACTGCAATGAACTAAACCAGCTCCAGGTTATCTGTCTTCTGCTACAGCCTCTGGACAGCTTTCAAGGAACTCCCATCCATACTAGATATTTATACAACCCGGCTGCTAATTACATGTATGCTATAAATGTATCTGCTAGTCCATGAAATATTCCCCTGAAAAATATCAAGAACATTTTACAGAAGGACATTGTGATTCTTGACCTTATGGTCTCCACATCCCTTCTATCATAAAACATCCATCAAGATGTATTCACATCTTTCAACTCTGTATGAGTGCACCTGAGATATCAGTACAGATATACAAGGAGAATATACAAGGAGATTTCTGTTTTTTCTCTCTTGCTCCTCTGCCAAAATCAAAGGATAAAAATCTCCAGGAATATGATAAAACTACTTTCTTTTGAATTAGCTGAAATGTCTGCTTGGGGCAGAAGGAAGATGGAAAGAAAGAAAACACAACTTTTTAAGAATGAAATGCCAGTGCTGAAAAATTACTGTAGTCCTCATTAAAACTGACACCAGAACAATTTTCCTTTGATACATAAAGTTTGTGTGTTATTAGAAGCATTTACATCTTTTTATTCTGAATCACTATGAGATCTTCCATAGCTTTAGGTTCATTTCTTTCTTTAATCAGAGTTATTAAAGCAAAGCATGGAATACATTGATTTATAAGTACAATTAACAGGCTATATTTGCAAATGATATTTTTCTTTGGAAGAAGAGTACTGTCTTATATATATGTGTAATGATAAAATGATAATCATGTCACTGAAATTGCACCAAAACTTCCCTGAAAAATTGTCAGCACAGTGCTTATCTTTGTGGCTCTGTGTAAACGAGTTATGTGACAATAAATTCTTTTCACTTGTACAAGCAGACCTGAAACAATTGTTGTGGCTTCTCAAAATTATGATACAATTTTATTTATAGTTCAGTTGACAATTCAATCTTACTTTCTTTGTTTTTACATTTATCTCCTTTTATTCAGTTACTCATGCACTTTTCATGTAGCTGTTACTTGCAAACATGCCATCTTACATGATTTTGGGGGATGCTTTCCTACAACTTTGGTGTATATGATACAGAGAATCTCAAGAAATCCAAAGGGACACTGCATGTGCACCCTCATCAGAAAAAAATGGCCAAATAGGTTCTGATATAGTATTTGAGGAATATATGACTGATCTAGGAGGACTGACCTCACTCCACAGAATTTTGAATCTGGATCATTTTGAAACTTCAGTTCTAACTTCCATCTCAACATCTTTCTAGTTTGGTTGCATCTTCCTTTTCCAGACTTTGCGAGAAGAACTAAAGGGAACTTTCAAGTCATAACTTTGTGGGCAGAATTCTCACTCATTAGACTGTTTTTGATATGTCTGCTTTTGTGATATCTCTGTAATTCTGAGTGTCTCCATTTCAGAATGTCAAAATTTACTTCCCTGGTCTCCACTGTCTTCAACTATATTTTTCAGGACTAAGAAGCTCTATAAATAAGAAAAATGCTTCCAAGTGAAGTACTCAGGTAATATGTTATATTCAAAAGTCTTTCTCCACCTATTGTTGGGTTATATCTAGATTCAGCAGGAAGGGTTCCTTATAACGAGACACAAAGTATAGTGAATCCTCTGCTATATTTCTGAGTTAATATCCAAGATTTAAGCTCTTCAAGAATCTAGCAGAAAAGCAGAAAAGCTCCCTCTCTAGGCACTTTCAAGTGCAATGATTCCAGTCTTTCACTTGACCTATCACATTATTCTTCTAGACAAACAAAATACCGACTTTTCTAAGAGAGTAATATGGTCAGGAAAAAAATAAACAAAGGCTTTTACTATCAATTGCTTATTTTCCAGGCAAAAAATAGATAAAAGTAGCAAATTAATTTTCTTTCTGCAAGATAATTTCTCTCCTGTCTGCTCAATAAAACCTATATAAATGGTCAACATTAATATGTAAGATCAGTCCATTATGCATTTACACCAGAAAGATTCCTTGATATTATAGTAGATTTTGCTTTGTGACATGATCATTTTGCCCTTCATGAAAATCTCTCAAGATATACATATATGGCATCACAACATGATGAAAACAACGTAGTTTGAGCTACCACATTTCAGATTGAATATAAAACCAAGAACAAATTCCTTTCCCAGTGAGGAGAAAAATAAAATCAACTCCCTTCTCTGAACATGCTTCACAATGGACATAATGCATTTGCTGATATTTAACGAAAGTAAATCTTTAGCAACCAAAGAGGAGTGACTTTCAAATTCGCAATATAAATATTCTCTATTCTGAACTATTCTCTATAAATATAGAGAAAGAGGTTAGTGAAGACTGGGACGGTAATTTCTATGAGACTGGACTTAATAATAGCAAGTTATTAAATTAAGAATTCAGAGAATCTCTATAATCCAATGAATCATCTCTTCTGGTTGAAACACTAGCAGGTAACAGGCCAGAATCGGTCAGAAAAGATTATATTACTTCCTTATGACTGAAACCAACAACCATCTTCCTCTAAGCTTCTTTAACGCCATGTAATCTGCTGCTGCATAGCCCTCCTAGAGGGTAGATTTAGATTTGATATAAGGAAGAAAATTTTTATGAGGAGAATGGTGAGACACTGGAACAGGTTACGCAGAGAAGCTGTGGATGCCCCATCAGACAGGACTCTGAGCAATCTGATTAAGTGAAAGATGTTCCTACCCATGGCAGAGGGTTTGGATCAGGTACTTACTTTAAAGGGCCCTTCCAACCCAAACCATTCTGTAGCTCATTGATTCTATGACGTATAAAGCAGATGAAGGTAGTAACACAAGCTACCATATCACCATAGCTGGGTTCACTCATCCTAATACATATATGCATCTAATATTTTCATGAATAAGTCGGAATTAAAATTTCTAATACAGATAAATTTAGGGTCCTTAACATCAACAATGAAGTGAACATACACTTCTATTATATTATCATTTAATAACGAGAATTATAGCTGAATAGTCATTTGTAGTCTTTTACCTAAGTTTCAATATGTGTTTTTGTACGGTTGTCCCATTTCAACCAAGAATTTAATAAAACATTTATCATGATCAAAGATTTATTCCGGAATTATTTGATGTCTTTACAGGCTTACTTTAAAGCACTTGTTTAAATGCTTAGTTGAATACAGATGACCTACCCTTCCAGCCCAAACCATTCTATAATCCCCCTAGAAAAGCTGATGCAGTATGGGCTGCATGAACAGACAGTGAAGTAAATTAAAAACTGGATGAACAACCAGGTCCAGAAAGCTGCACAAAGTGTAGTTGGGTTTAGTACTGAGTCCAGTCCCGTTCAATATCTTTGTTAAGGATCTGGATGATGTGCACCCTCAGAAAGTCTGCTGAAGGCACAAAATTGTGGGGACTGGCTGATATGCCAGAGGGTCATGCCGTCATTCAGAGAGGCCTCCACAGGATGGAAAAAGGGTCTGACAGCAACCTGTCAGGCAATGGGCGCATACTGAAACAAGGGAGATTACTTCAGGGAAAACTTTTTCCTTGTGAGGCTGGCTGAACACTGGCACAGGTTACCCAAAGGTTGTCAAGCATCTCCTTGGAGAGGAGATAGAACTAGGGAGCTTATGAAATATCTGGAGCCCTGTGGACATGGTCCTAGGCAGCCTGCTCTAATTAAGCCTACTTTAGCAAGGCAAGATAACCTCCAGCAGTCCCTTACAACCTCAACCATTCCGTGATTCTGTAAATCGGAGTTTAAAAAAATAAATTATAAGCAAAAGGATACAAGGCTTAATTTATCTAAGCACAGAAAATATAAGGTTTATTCAAAAAAAAAGGAAAAAGAAAAAAAAATCAGATTTGTTTGTTGGGTTTTGTGTTTTAGGGTTTTTTTAAGAAGTGAGAGGGCAAATGGAGGAGCAAAAGGAGCCATACCAGACGACTGCTACATACAAGTGGTGAATTTGCTAATCACGTAGAAAAGACAAAAACATACAGTGTTAGGAAAACAAACAAGACTGCATAGTTAGATCCCAGAGTGGCAACAAAGCCATTTACATTCTAATAAAAATTTAGGAAGATGTTAAACAGAAGATAAGAAGGCTAGACAGTTTCAAGGAGCAGGCCAAGATGTATCTGAGAAGGTCTCTGACTATTATTATTGATGATTTTCAATAGTCCTCAGAACACCAAAGAAATTCCAAAAGACTGAAAGAAACCTTGGTGTGCAAATACTGAAGAGAATGACCTGCACTATTACAAGCTACTCCCAATAACATTGCTGCTAGACAAAATAATAGAGCCTGATTAATAAAAATTTAAATAAGGTAAATGCAATTACTGCAAATCAACATGGGTCTATAGAAAGTAGATCTTTTCAACTATCTTGATCTTCTGAAGGTATTTTTTTTTCTGAGAATACAAATTTGGATCACAAGAAATTTGCATATATATGCATTTATGCCTTTTTTGCATACATTGTAAAAATATGCATTTTGAATTTGAAGACATTTGACTGAGTGTAAACTATTTTAACCATTATTCAGAATTAGTATAAATGTGACATTATATATCTTAATATGTAACCTTTATAAAGGAAATGAGTGGTTTCTAGTGAGAACTAGTAGAAATCTGATTTTGAGCCCTTCATTACTTATCATCATTATTATATGAACTGCAGTAAAATATATGGTCTATAAAGCTGAAGATGACTTGAAATCTTACACATGTCACAAGCTTGGGACATCTAGGTCAGGTGGCAAAAGGAAACATTAGGTATTTCAATATGCCCATGTGTTAAGTCATGTACTTAGGGTAAGGAACATAGCTCCAGACTGAGACATTCAATGTCAGGAGGAAATGTGTCTAAACCTTGACTGGTATTACTCAAAAAAGGAGGACAAAACAAACTGCAGCTCTCCGATAAATGAGACAGGGCATCTGATGACTACTTACATGGAGAAGTCTGGTGTACTCAGCAACATTTTTTCAAGTTTTCACTGCCAGTTGCATTTCTCACATTTGTCAAGCCCCTGAATATCAAAGCAGGGACTAGGAGAATGAAGTCCCACCCATTGTAGGAGCAAATCACATTCAAGACCACCTGAGGAACCTGGAAAAAGCCCGTGGAAACTCTCAAGATGTATATGATGGTCCTGAGAGAACTTGCAGATATAGTTGCTAAGCTGCTCTCTATCACTTCTGAAAAGTCATGACAGTCAAGCAAAATCCCCAGTGGCTGGAAAAGGAGAAATATTGCTCCCATTATTAAAATATGTAAAAATGAATACCTAAGAACTACCAACCAGTCAGCCTCACCTCTGCCTCTGCGAAGTCCATGAAACAGTTTCTCCTAGAAGCTATGTCAAAGAATACAAATGACAGGGAGGTTTATTAGAGAAAACAAACATGGCTTCATGAAGGGCAAAAGGACTAATCTGGTGGCCTTCTACAAAAGAGTGACTGCACTGGTGGATAAGGGAAGAGCTATTTCTGTAACCCACCTGGACTTTGACACAGTTCCACACAACACCCTTGTCTCTAAATTGGAGAAATAGGTTTGATGTATTAACTGTTAGATGAAAAAGGATTGGCTGCATAGCCATGCCCAAACAATCAATGGCTCAAGGTCCAAATGAAGATCAGTAATGAGTGGTGTGTCTCAGGGGTATTGGGACAAGTACTGTTAAATATCTTCATTAATGACACAGACAGACAGTGGGGATGATTGAACCCTTAGCAAGTTTGTGGATGACACCAAGCTCAGTGGTGCAGCTGATAGCCTGAGGGAAGGGACACCACCCAGAGAGAGTGGAGAGGCTTGAGGAGTCGCCCCTTGTGAACCTCATGAAGTTCAACAAAGTCAAGTGTAAGATTCTGCACCTGGGTTGGGGCAATCCCTGCTAGCAATACAGACTGAGTGATGAATGAATTGAGTGCATAAAAGGGCTGGAGGATATTGGCAGATGAAAAACTATGTGTGAGCTGGCAATTTTCACTTTCAGCCCAGAAAGCCAGTAGTATCCTGGGCTCCACAAAAAGAAGCATGGCCATCAAAGGAGGTGATCTACTCCTCTACTCTCCTCTCCCGAGATCCTACATGGAGTACTTGTCCAGCTCTAGGGAGCCCAGCAGGTGAAAGACATTGACTTGTGGGACCAGGTTGAGACGAGGGTCATGGAAATGGGCAGAAGGCTTCTCCCTTTCATGAAGAAAGGCTGAGAAAGTTGGGGTTGTTTATCCTGGAAAGGAAAAGGTTCCAGGCAGACCTTATAGCAGCTTTTCCATACTTAAAAAGGGCCTACAAGAAAGATGAAGGATGACTTTTTACTAGGGCACGAACTGATAGTACGGAAGGAACATTTTTAAACTAAAGAGGGTAGATTTAGATTACACAAAAGGAAGGAATTCTGGAACAGACTGCCCAAAGAAGTTGTGGATGTCCCATCTCTGGAAGTGTTCAGGGCCAAGTTGGACAGAGCATTGAGGAACCTGTTCTACTGGAAGCTGTCCCTGCCTATAGAGGTGGGGTTGGACTAGATGATCTTTAAAGGTCTCTTCCAACCCAAAACATTCTGTGGTTTGTTGATTCAATGCTGTGTAAAGCAGATAAAGGTAATAACACGATCTATCATATCACCATAACTGGGTTCAGTGACCCTTTATGGCCTCATAAGCTATGAAGATGTAGATTTGGGACCATAATTCACTCACAGCATTCCTTTGACACAAATTTTTTTTCATATGTATAAAATATATGCACTGCACTGACCTAAAGTCTAAAATTGCATTTTATGAATAATTATAAACAGAGTTAATAAAAGCATTCCTTATAATGATATTCTAATAATTGGTTTTGGATAAAGATGAATCCTAACTTAATTAATAATATCTGATTATCTGATTGAACAGACCAGGATTATGGCACAGCAATTAAGAAGTGAAGGAATTTCAATTGAATTATTACCTGTGTACCTAACTTTCACAAATGGATGAATTAATCAGGAATCAATGAAGACAATCTCCCTTGCTTTCGAGCTCAGCAAATTACTCGATAGGGTGATGAATCAATGAAAATCCAAGAGAACTAGTGGATTCAGTTTATTGCTGGAGGAAAGGGTGGGGAGAGGGCAGAGAATGGGGAGTAAGATGATTAATAAAAAGATAAAGTAGGTATGTGGAAATGGCAAATAAATTAAGAGCAGAAGCAAATGGATGTGTGGCCTGGTGGTGTATGTTTTTTGGAAGAAGGTTGGAACTGTAATGGATACCTTCTCTTATCTATAGGGAATTCTGCTATCATTTCTAACAGCTTGGCTGTACCAGGGAAGAAGCAGGTAGGACATTCATCATGCAACTGACAGTATGCCCAGCAGCATAATTTTTTTGGATGTAAAACCAAAGGAAAAAACATTAGAGAGCACAGCTTGCTGAAGCTTGGGAGCATGTAGTCAACAAAGCTCGCCCTGTACAGAATATGCTTCTGACTCCATTTCTCATAGAAGCTCATGCCTTTCCTAATGCAACATGAATGCTGTGGACAGGGCAAGCTGCTCCCTCTGACTCCATTCTCCAGCAGAAAGAAAACAGGTTACTGTTATTGTACGAGAGACAACCTCTCTTCAGCACATTCCCCCCACCTTTTTTTTTTCCCGTAGTCCAGAATAATGGAGGGGTGCCATTAGTTTTAATTTTTATTTGTGTTTTAAAATTATTTTCCTTATTTTAATTTTTCCTCATAATTTTTGAGATATTTTAATTATTATCTTATCCAGGGAAAAGAATATGTACAAACCCCTCCTATGTTTCACTGTCAATCTGGGCAGAGTCTAGAGATCTTAGGAAGGCATCTGTATTTGAAACTTGGGTCAACAGGGTGTAAATTTAAGTTTTTTGTTTTCCTGTTTGTTGGTTTGGTTTTAAATATGACAGGCTTTTCCCCAACCATAGTATTGCTACTATTCCCATAAATGTAATTGCGAGTAAAAACACATCCCAACTTAATTGCATTTCAAACAGTGTTTCAAGAACTTTACACTTAGAGCCAGTAGGCAAAAGATGAAAACCTAAAATATATTGAGATTCCCTTGCCTGTTGTGTTGTATCCCATTGCATTAGGCTCATATACTTTTAAGCTTCCATTCATTATGGCAGTAATTCTCCCTTTTCTTCTTTGGCAAACCTTGCATCACAAACTTTCTGGTACCCTTTATGGAAATGGACCCTTGCAGTCTCCTCAGTTCATCTGCTGATCTTCTGTATTACTACCCTCTGAATTTCAGGCTTTAATTGGGTTCAGAATAAATACCAGTTTAGGTATACAAGATGATTGAGCAATCAATAAGAGACCTATTTATCAACATCTAGGTGACTATAAAACTCCAGACAGTGTCACCTCTCTAGATTTGATGCAAGAAAATTCTTATAGACAGATAATTCCTACATTGTAGAAAATGGAAATGTACCATGTGTATGGCTCATTTCCCAGGGCTAAGAGTACAAAATATTAAGTGACATAGCAGTTTTACAAAATCAAACAGAATGTTTATGTCATATTTAGACAGTCATTAAATTACAAGAAGATGTTATTTTCCCTTTAAGCTGAGACAAAATATTCAGAGACAAATACTAAATGCTCATTTCAAATATCACATTTGTTTGTGGGATGGAAAATCCTTTGGCTAGAACTGTTCAAATTCTCCCCAGCTACTAGAAATTATTCTTAGCTGCTTATTTTATTTACACAATGGAAGTTGTAACCCAACTTGAGCTTTTACCAATACAAATGCAAAACCTGGCAACAAAGTTTATAGCTATGCTGAAGTTGATTTTAGCCACTGAATTACTTAAAACATGTTTTTTGGTGTGCATACACAGCTGAAAATAAAATATTTGAGAAATATTTTAAAGGGTGATAAATATTAACATCAAATTATGACCCATAAGTGTAAATAAGTCTTTCAGTCCCCCAGTGGACTTAGCAGGACCGCTTGCTTAAGTTAAATGTTTGAAAGAACCATCTCTCCACCACGAGACTGTAAAGCCAAAAAATCTCTAGACTTTTTTAGGTAGAGGAAAGAGGTAAATGTGAATGTCAATATCCTTTTCTGCTCTGAATTATCAGTTGTTCAGGCCTAAACACCAAATCGGAAAAGGCTAGCTACTACAACAGTGAATGAACATTGAGACAATTTCTTAGGCAGGAAAGGTCTCAGTTTTGTAAAGTTGCTTTTAAAATTGCAGAGCTATTAAAACCAAGAGCCCAAGTTCTTCACAAATGTTAAACATTGGACTTGAAAATATTTTTGTTATATCTATGGTGTTTTCAAAGTTGGAACAGCAAACAACTCAAAGGAATTGATTAATGATTACTACAATTTCTTAAATCACCACTTTTAGAGATTCAACATGTTGTGCAATTGGCTGGTGGTCTCAGATTATCTACCTATGCAATGCCAATGAAGCAGCTGAATAAATGAAGTGCAATATAGATAAAATCAATGTTAGTTCAAAGGCTGAAGTCCGAAGAACCTTTTAATCATTTCTAGTATCTCATACCAATGGACTGAATCATGAACTCACTGACAAAAAACTTAACCACATTGTTCCTAAAATCCATGGCACAACTTCTATTTCCTTCAGTGGGAGAAGACTCAAGCTACTGGACTGCCCTCTTTATCCCACAGGTCTTTCTGATCTTTTAAAGAAGGATTCCATGTAGATGTGGATTTTGGAAATAATGCTATAATTTTAAATTTCTTCTTTAAATTTTTTAAAATATTACAAAGTGACTCATTATTTTATTTGATGAAGAAGACTGATGTTGCATCTCTAACATTTTCTAATTGAAGTGATTGAAACATTTTGCAAGTCCATATACTTTTGTAAGACCGAGCATAACGGGTATTTAGGAAAAAGAGATTTGCGGGAAAAAAAACTCAAGATTTAACTAGTTATCTTATGTTTGGCCTATGAGCCAGATCGCTCAAAGGTAGATCTTCTTCTGCATATGTAGAAAAAGAAAATGTAGAAACCCCCCATAGTTTGTGCATAGTTTGTTATTGTCCCAGACATTAAAAGTATTGCAGTCTTAAAAAGTCTCAAATATTGCAATAAATACTAAACATTGAACATGAGCTCTTACTTTATAAGATTCAGAGATCCAAGCTGAAATTCTCAAGGAACATCTCTGGGAGAATCTACTGTCTATCATAGGTACACAGTAATGTCAGTTATTCAAGAAGATGTACAGTTTAATGTCTGACTAATACATTATATTTAAGGAATTTCATATCACAACTGCATCAACTGAAATAGCCTTTCAAATGTGTTGAGTGCCTGAGTAAAAAAAAAGAGAGAAAATAAAAAAATATTTCTCATCACCTTGGAAGAGAAACAGTCAATCTTCAGAAACCAGTTTTCAATTCATAGCCTTTAACTTCACTTTAAACTTTCTTGCAGACTGAACAACTTACTGAAGCACTCTTTGTGTTTTAAACCATATTATTGCAAGAGAGTTTAAAAAAAATGCATATTTTTTGCTTTTATATATCTTAATGATTTACTATACCTGCCCCCCCATTTGATTTCTGCAGCAATTCTTGTAAAATGGGTTGAAACTTCAACTTGAGCAGTTGTATGGGACCTACTACAAAAGTATGAAAAGTATCAGAACTAGAAGTTTGGATAGTTCCGTACTGGTCACGTTTGCATTGCACAAAAACATACACAACCAAAAAAAA
>VZRE01001029.1:0-91382 GCA_013396775.1 Cephalopterus ornatus | reverse complement strand
CCCCCCCCCCCCCTTTCTGCTAGACTTCTAATTTCTAACAAAGAGAGTCTGGCATTAAGAACACCAACGGCATGAAGATTGGCAACCTGGATGCTTTTCAAACAACTGAAATAATTAGATGAGCTTTATGCTAACTTTAGGAAGTCACTTGCCTTGGCCACGCAAACATAGTAACTTTTTGGGCTTCAGTGAAGTTTCTGAGCTGTGCAAAAGCTGCAGCTGAGCCTAGCGATATCAGATCAGCGCACAGCTCACAGTGGAGCTACTCTATCACATGCCTTGAAGAATGTTCCCATTCACCGGTTGGAGGTTTTCATTACAGCCACTAACCCTCCTACTTTAGTTGGAAAAATAGACAATGTAGGTTTTTGGTGAAGGAGATTGGTTGTCGACTGGTGTGGTGGTCTGAAAAACACTATTTATTTTATGTTGATTTAAATTCTGTGCTGTAGTAGTTATATCCTGAAAAAGAGGTGGCTTATCCATTCTTTGTTCAGAGTAGTCCCACTGCAGTCAGCCCCTTTCAGGGGAATTGGTCAGCAGACTGCAGTAGTATATAATAAAATTGTACATGCATCTACAACATAAATGCACACACAAATACACAAATGATTGCTCTTAACATGTCTGTAGCCATTTTGAAAGTAAGGATGAAACTAAGAATGAAATTACTTCTTTCCATAGAATCAGGAAAAAAATGAGTAGTAGTAAAGGGAATGAAATTAAAGTACAAATTGCAGGGCTGTATCACAGTTGTTTTTTTTCCATTCTTCCTTCTGCACTGACATATCAAAAGGAAAAGTGGAGCCTTAATAGGAGGCACACAATATGAAGAGCTCTCTGATGCATGAATGCCACATCTGCGACCATCCTTAATGACATGCAGCCTCTCAGCAGATTTGATAGTATAGAGGCCTTTCATAAAGACCACTTCAACTTAATTTATAAGCAGCCAGGCTCTGGTTTTAACATCTCTAGATTTTAATCTGTACATTGCAAAACAGCCTGGGTTTATTGCCGAGAGTTCGGAAACATCTAATCAAAGACATGATTTCAAAGTCTTTTCTGCAATCAATAGTTCAATGCAATGAACTATCACATGCCCTGCTACACAGCAGCGGGAGAGGTGCAGCTACGCTGTCAGTGTACACTTCAAACTAAGAGAGACCATAATAACCCTGCATGTGATGACTCTCGCAACAACCAGCACAATGCACTCTCAACTTGCATTGACACGGTCTGGTGTCACAGGAAAAACCTTTTGAGCATGTTTCCTGTAATTTGGAGACTAGAAGGCTCCCTAATCAAGGATGGAGGGCTCTAAAAAGAAACCCGAAAATTGATCTGAAATTAGATACCACAGAATTGTCAAGAAGCCTGTAGGTAAGCTGATGCCTTATTTACATGTCAGGGGATTCAGTACCAGCCCACCACATGGCTCCATTATCTCCTGGAGCACAGAATATGTATGTATCACTCATCGAAATACATAGACAATGTTTCGTGTTTAATAAGTCATGTACATAGAAAGTAAACTATGAATATCTATTATAGAATTCCAAGCTTATTGTTAAAATACATTCTGGATAATCTATGCTTAAGAAAACAAGATTGGAAGAGGCCACCCAAGTCATATCAGTTGTCCAAGTTTATCTCCAAGATAATTTCCCTTTTCCTCTCAAGCATAAATCCTTTTCACAATATTTAGGAAACACAGGGTGACTTGAAGATATTTTCTGAGAGGTATGGCTACATAAAAATCGCTTAGCTTTCAGACCCTTTTTAGCTCTTAGAAAGTATCAAATATGAAAAAACACGTGTATTTTATAAAAGATTTATACTTCTTGATCTTATTTCATTTTCTAATTAAAAATTATGAAGAAGTCACGTTAGGTAGACCAAAGTCCTATTACTACGATAGTGCATGAAATTTTAGCTCTAAATGCATTGGTAATAAAAGGTTCTTAGGCTACTGTATGTTGCTCACTGCAATGTGACATGTAATGAATGAACAATAATTTACTCTCCACAGCATCTAAGGACTTCAAAGTATCATACAAATATTGAATTAAGCTTCTCAATGTGGTAAGTAAATATGTCCACATAAAGAACAAGCACAGAATTCTAAGTAGTGTCCAAAATTGCCCATACTCTAACTTCTATAAACAAGATTCACTGCCTCTGAGAACAAAATCAAGTTTTTAAAGCCAGATGAACAAATCAGCAAGAGCTATGCGTCTTGTCCTATAGGGCAAGTTGCCCTATCAAGGCAAGTGAACTTAAAGTGCTCCATTAGTACTTTGATGGAAATGGCAGAGAGTACGAGAGAGTATGAAAGATTTAATCATCAGAAATGCACTCTAAGAGGAAAAGGCAGAAGAACCTAAGTGAAAAGTACTTTAAAAGGAATCAAAGGAACATGATGACTGTGCTAACAAGCTAATGCCTTTTGCTACCTATAAAAAAGCATGATAGAGTTATAGGTGAACTAGATGAAACTAATATTAAAAATGTTCATGATTTACAGAGTACACACATTTTTGTTGTGCATCATTCAAAAGTGATAGAGTGTTATTTTGTAGAAATTTCTGCATTTTGTAGAAATTACTTGAGTGCAGAGAGGTATTTAGTAGAACCACTTGTAACTTTTGAACACTGAAAGATCTTCAGTACCCCAGTCAAAAACCTTGAAATGTGATGAAGTCTCTATGGTTGTACTCTGTGCAAAAGAAAGATGAAGAGCAGGCTATTTTATTTCCACTTTAAAAAGACCTTGAACTTTCTGCTAAATGTTGAGAACCAAGAAGAATGCAATCTCTTTAAGAACCAAAAGGAATGGAATCTAATTTTAAGTGTTGCTGTGATAAAAGTACTGAGTCCTGCTGTGTTTCCAAGTTCATGATGAAATAAGGTCTCATTGTTCTGCCCACAGACATGCCTGCAATTGTGGGAGAAATTTCGATGCAAGCAAAAGACTGAAACAGTATTACATGCTTGCTCATCTTACAGCAGCTAGTGATTGCTTTGCTTTCCACTTCTACCTCTAGCAAAGACCACTCTATATGAGAGTTGTAGGATATGTCATTAACATTTTGAAAAGCTGTACATATAGCATAACCTGTTTTCTAGGTGCTCTCCATACACGTCTGCTTCTCCATCAGCTTGTGGACTGCTTTGAGGTTGTCCAGCAATATTTTAACCCATTATTCATGTACAGGCGCAGAGGATACTATCAGCTCCAAGACATGTTTCATTCACACTTCTTTCAAGACAACTATCTGCAATACCGGCAGGTCTGATGATGCAAGTGGCTTCAGAAGCACCTACAGCATTTAGAGACACACTCACAGGGGATATTTTGACAGCTCAGATTGAAAAATCCGTTCTTCCCAGAACAAGTGTGTCTTTTGTTCATTAGTCTTCTGTTCAACTAAGTTGACCTTGGTTTTATTTCAAACCTTGATTGCTGTAACATTTGCTCCACTGCTCAGCCAGCAGTCTATAGGATTCCAACAAGTCAATGGTTAGAAGGGAAAACAGGATAACAGCTTTTTCCCTCACAAATCAAGGAATGATTCAGCTGAATATAGACATCTAACTTTGAACTTGTCACTTTAGTCTCCCTTTACAGTTGACAGAGAGCTAGTCAGTATTGCTAGTGTCATCTCAGATAAGATTCATGTTACTCTCAACTAGAAGTTTGCACATGATCAGATCAGTCAAGCAGCATCAAGGTGCCTTTTTCCTCTCCTTTAACTACAGAAAGATCCTTGAGTACCTGGCACAGCTGTAGACGGTGAAAGCATGTGCCTTAGAACAGAGATTCTGCTGTCCTTCCACAGAGTCTGCTTTACCTCTGTGTTTACTAACAAACGTTGCACTGGCTTGCTCATAAGAGCATAAGTCATAAGAGTAACCACATTGACAATTGTGGAATCACATTGGGAGTTGTGATGCATCTTACTAGACAAGACGCTTCAAGTGCCTTTGCCTCGTAAGCGTGGTCCAGATTTAAAATTTGGTAGTTAACACCAAGCCTAAATTTTTGTAGTTAGCCAGAAATGACATTAATATTAATAACAATAATAATTATTATTTAAAAACTCACAGAACTAAGAAGACTTCACAAAATAAATAACAGATAGGAAGAAAAAAATTATCATAAGACAAATTAAAGAAAATACTGCATTTAACAGTAAAAATAGTAGGTACTCTACTGTTTTGCAGCTCGCATAAGAAACTAAGGTAAGGAGGCAGTTGTGCTGTTTTTTCCTTATTTTTCTGTCCAGCTTTTTTTTTTTTAATCATAGATATGGAATTTTTTATTGAATCTAATCACCATGATAGCAATTTAAGAACCATCAAAATACAGGGATTCCCTGTAATTAATGCAAATACTGGGTGGATGAAAGCATTAATATGGTCATGTTGCTATGGCTAGGTGCCATCCATACTAGCAGATTTTTCATTGGAATAAAACCTTGCAAGTCATCTAGAAAAAAATCAAACAAGTTTTTTTTAAAAGAAAATAATCTTTTCAAAAAGATTCTGCATGCTCTGCTATGAGTTTTTGAGAAAAGTTTGATTGTAATCTCTATTTTGCTTCCAAATTGAAACAAAAGAAAATTCCTTTGTCTTTACCTCTTCTTTCAGAAACGCAAAATTGTGCTATACCAGTCTATGTGCCCGGCTACTCATCTTGCTCCCCAAGGGGTCTTTAGACATTTTCATTTACCTATTAATTATCAACTCTCAAAGTAAAACATAGAAAAACAGGAAATACTGAACCCTTGGCTCTGAGGGATTGCTGAACAACAAGGAATATAGCATTTTGATTTCCTAACAAGACCCCAAAGTCAACTCATCCCTGCTGTACTGACAATTATAAATTGGAACAACTTACTTTTTTTCATCTCCATGGATGTACAGTAAACCCTTCCTTCATTTTCTGGTAAAAGGCAAGATACACTCAATTGCTCCTTCCTCTCCAGCCAGTGCAGGGAAAAAGATAATTAAAATCATACATATGCATAGAAATACTACTCATGGTATTTCCAAATTAGTTCAACAGCTGAGAAAGGCATTTGATTCACATTCTTTGTTACATCAAAACAAAATCATGGATCCTTACTCACACTGAGTCAGTGCTTGCTGTGTAAGGAGAGCACTTGGATCAGCTTGCCTTTCATAGCCTACTCTGCCTTTCTTTTATTGTCAGTGGCCAAATCCCTCACTGGCTTCATGGTGAGCTGGGCTCAGTCTGTGATCTTGTAGAGCTTATATTGTCTGGCTTATATCTAACTGACACACTTTACAATTGCGCTGGGGAAAAGACTCGATGATAACTGGCTGTCTAACTCTATTTTCCAGTCTGTCTAGAAAACACACACATTTCTTACTTGGTCAGTTCCATCTTTACATGAAACTTGATTACTGAATACAAAGTGTGGTCCATGGGTCTGTCTCTTAGCTGCAGAGAAAAACTGGCACACTTGCAGATCCATGATAAATTTAGTTATCCAGAAAGTAATAAAGCTGATAGATGGTGGAAAAATCCCACAAGACCATATGTAGAACAATCATTTCTTGATTGGAATCAAAAACAAGAAGAGATGTCTTAATCTACCAATTTCAACTCCTTCTGGTTTCAAGAATTCCACTGTAAAATTTCTTATCTTTTTTTGGTATTGTTTTTCCTTTCAGAAAATTGAATCAGAACATTTTAATGATTAAGAACCATATTTGAATTTCCAGCCAAAATGCATTAACAATGGCTTATATACATTTGCACATGTGCTAACATTGCCCCTTATCTTGAAATTATTCTCAAGGCCCGGGCAGATTGATACCAAGACAAATTGTTGAACATTAAGATGCATGGTTGGAACATGGGGGGGAAAAATGGACTTAAATCAACTCATTTATGATCATGCAGGCATAGATGTCTTTTCAAACACATCAGGGGAGATCTTGGGTTTTTTTCCCATATTTGCTTAATCCTAAAAATGTCAAAGAGTGATTATGGTTGTGATTCAAGAAACACAACAGCATATATACTTGTAGAAAAGCAGAACCGTACTTGTACAGAAAACTCAACTCATCTTTCTGGAAATTAACACAAGCCAGTTTAACTCTTCGTATGTCTTAATCTTGTCTTCAGCAAAAACCGGTACTTTCTACATCATTTGCTTTTGTGTAAAATATCATGCTTGGAGGATGATGTATATTTCATAT
This sequence comes from Cephalopterus ornatus, assembly GCA_013396775.1. NCBI lineage: Eukaryota > Metazoa > Chordata > Aves > Passeriformes > Cotingidae > Cephalopterus > Cephalopterus ornatus. Next base: position 85,148 of record VZRE01001029.1, on the reverse strand, counting down.
GAGAACTATGCAATCTTCCAGTTCAGCAAAGTTCTGCATATGTGTTTTCTTAAACATCTTGATCCATTTTGTCGGGGTATCCAATTAACGGTCACTTCCAACTCATGCAGTTCAAAGGAAGACTTTCATATCAGGTAAGGCATAATGAGAACAGTAGGATCAGACTTTATTTGGAAGACAGAAGTTTGTGTTTTTCAAGTGTCAAAGTAAAAAACTGTTCACACAGGATTCAGCTTTCCTGCTCCGGAGTGATTTATGAGTTCATGGAGGTGACTTAATGTTTAGAACAAGGGAGAAATGACTCCTCTGACTCATCGGGTCACAGGTGCCATTCACCTTATATACATGTCAGCTAAGGTCTATGGACAAAAGAAATTCGATTTCTACATGGTAAAACGTGCAGGAGTGTAAAAGTTTATGAAAACTCAATGAAAGATTACTGTGTTCTGTTCAGTACCTTTTTTTTCTGCAGATTGTCTAACTGTACAAAAGCGTGAACTTTCCAAGTAAAAGCTTCTTGAATTACTGAGTACCTATGTTTTCCATGAAAACTGGAAACAGAATTTTTATGATATATTCTTGACAAAAATACTTTCATCCAGTTCTGTCACAGAGGTATGATGGATGAAGGATTGCAGCCCCATTCTACAAATGTCACTGAGAAAAGTATCTGTAAAGTATTTATGTACTAAATGACAAATTTTATTTTACTTCAAAGTTATAACTTTTTGTGTTGCATGTAGAATTTGGTATATGAGAAGCACAAAATCTGCTCGTATGCCTCTTCTTCTCTCTTTCCATTATATTACATATATTTTATTAATACAATATTGCACCCATATTAATTGTGGATTTTCTGTGCAACTGCAGGTAGGAAAGGGATAGGATGACTTGCCTTGGTTATTCATTTCAGCCTGTATCACAACTCTGTCAGGTAGGGTTTTACTCCTTTCATGACGGTGATGGAAATAATCACACAATTTTGTTGTGTCCTTAGTTTTGAATTAAAAAAGAGCACATCCTCCCCTTACCAAAAATATGGCAATATTAAAAAAGGATATACTATCCACACACTGTAATATTTATCTCATCACTTTGAACTGTGTAAACTGTGGGCAGCAAAATGTGTAATATACCTGGACACAAACCAAGGTACCCTACTAGGACTTAGCAGCCTTTGGTGAGGAATTAGGTATCTGTGTTAGTTTAGGATTGGCTGGAGCACAGCATTTTCCTGAGAAGCATCCCAAGCCTGCTCATAATGATGTCCAACAATCCTGTAGCCCAAAAGGATTTTTCTTTGGCCATGATTCACCAGAGTGCAAAAAAGTCCAAACCAAACCAAACAAATCCCATAGCTGAAAATGTATTAATAGATTAGATGTTACATTACATCAGCCGCTTGTGACTAAAAATTTCACCAGACAGAAACAGAAGTTCAGGCATTTGAGAAAATAGACTGGATTCATCCCCAAAGCCTGTATATGCTGTACACGTGGAATGTGAAGAATGTCAACAATTTGCCTTCTATTGAGTGTTAAATACCTATTTCCCCCTAATTTACTAGTCTCCAAAGCCTAAGGAGTAGTAAATGAAAGGGGAAGAAATCATCAGTAGATACCCTGCATCTTTCAGACACCAGTGAATGTTTCTGGTGCAAATCTGTTGTCATAGCCTGACAATTCTCATCAGACAACATGCTGTATCTGATCAAGCCTCTGACTGTACAAAATGATTGACAAAACTAAGTATCTTTCTACTCTGATCAGAAACACATTACAATCCTACAATTAACTGTTGCCATTATCTTGAAATGTGTTCATGTGGAAAATGTTAAAAGTGTTCTGTTTTACACCACAAAAGTAAAATTGATTTTAGTGGATCACTAAAAATTACAGCTTTCACAGCACACCTACTTCTGTTCTAGCCATCCTCACTTACACAAGTGTTTCTTGACATCAGTAAAGAAAACATATGAATAAAATAGTTCTAGAACCATATATTGGTCAATTCTTGTGAGATGTTGATTCCTCTGATTCTTAGTGCAATTTGACTGCTCTCAGGGAGGTTTCTCAAACTTTACAAGTAAAAGAAGTCTCAAATGTTACTGCTGTTTTTATTGTGTATAATTTATAAAACACATACATATCTTTTGCCTGCATGCTTTCCAGTGAACAGATATTAAACTCTATCACGAGATCATAAAATTGTATATGTCCCATTTATGACATCTCTGCATCTGTATTTTGAAATGAATATTGTGAATTTTCCATTTTTCCACTTCCATTTTTTCTCATCCCAAGCATTAAGTCACATACACCATATCCTATTTTTTTTCCTATTTCAAAAGTAAATTCATTAAGACAGAAAAATTGTGCAGAGAGGCACACAGAACACTGGGTATGGTATCAACGGAACAACAACAATGAACAACAAATCTGAAATATCTACTACTTCATAGTCCAGCGTAATCTGACTACAGGACTGCTGGAAAGTATTTTCTTCTTTTTATGTTAAGAATATTCAAGTAACTAACAGGTAATATTCAGATTTTGTCACCTAGTCCTGTGAACCATGTAAAGTACCTTCAAGCATCACTACTTCAGTTAAACCATGGAGATGGTCCTTACTGAAAATAAAAGTATTGGCATCTGTTTTAAACAAGTAGTGAATGTGGCTCTCCATTAGAGATGGTTCATTTTCCTGTTACAGAGAAATCATTCAGAGTTAATCAATTTCAGTGGAGAAAATCAAAATCTGGCTTGTGTTATTAACAAGTTTGCTGCAAAAGAAAGGCAATAAACATAAGCTACTAATGAAAGTTTCAGATCTTCAAATGTAATTCTCCAGTTTCTTGTCACTACTTTAACACAGTAACAGTGAGAAGCTGTTCTATCAAGAACACTTAGTAAGGATGCCAAGAGAGCCGCTTCGTTTTTGTAGGAAACTCATTGCTACATCAAAGAAGGCACTAAAATTGTGGCACTATAGAATCAAAATGTTTGACGTGCTCTGTACCGATTGTAGCAACTTTTCCTCTAAGGCTATTACAGCGCCAAAGAGCTGATGTACATAATCCGAAAAAAAAAGAAAAAAAGAAAAAGAAAAAAGAAGAAAAAACGGAAGATCAGAGGAATTTCTCCCAGAACACAGCAAGTATATGAGTGAATTGCCAGGAGCAGTAAAAGGAAGTACCAAAATTGCCACGATTGTCCACCAGGTGGCGTGTGAGCCATATAGTGTTATGCGCAGCAATACTGTAAAATTCACAGTTTTGTCTTGCGCAAGATGCCGAACCTATCTGACTGGTCTGGGGCCAAATAAATATCTATAATTATCCAGAGTAATTCACGAGCAGTATTTATTTTCCGGCAAGAACTACTTTCATTAGTTAAGCTCCCTAAAAGTGTTCAACAATAAGTCAAGCTCCTCACCACACTATTGGCCACGATGGCTTGAGCATTAATTTCCCCTAGGTGGTTTTTTTCCTTTGTGATAATTTCCATTCTTGGCAGTATCACATCCATCAGAGCTTTTACAATTGAACAAGTAGAGATGTAAGGACAGAGAGGTTTGGCAAATACAGACACAGCTAGTCAGAACACAGAAAGCAATGCTTCGTAATATCTGTGTAGCTTTGATCGTAACCAATTATAAAGTGATAATCACAAACTGATAAAAGATATCTCTAAATTTACCTACTCGAGATGGAGAGGACTAATACCTTCTCACAATTATTACACAGATATGTAGTTGCATACATTGCTCTCTGGAGAACTGCAGCCATTAAAAACAACAAAAGAAATTCTTAAAAGTAATTATTGCTTGCTAAGACAGTGTAGCAATAGGAAGGAAAGAGAAGGGCCAGAACTGTGCCCCTAGTCAGTTTTCTATAGGCTGCCAAAAGTATTTCAAAAGCATTCCAGAAGTTCGTTGCTACCATAGCAATCTTCAAACTGCTCCCCAGCATTGCTGAGAGTTTCCAAGCATATTTTGCAAATTTCCCATGGGTAAGTTAGTGGTTTACTGGCTTTGGTTTTACTTGCCACACTTGAGCTTCTTCATCAATAAAATCATTTTGGTTTCTTATTCTCCCTTGTGAAACAGAACTCAGCACTGAACAGTTCCAGTAAGTAGTGTTATAATTAGTCCAGCTAGAGCAATGCTTTCTGTGAGTTAAGTACTGCCAGTTAGGAGCATTTATGTTTTAGAAAGTTCTTCCTTCTGAATATTTACACAAGGCTTGTTTCTGTCATACCAACAGTCAAAGCAGGGTAATGAGGTTAATTCTACTGCTGGAGATAAAGTGATATCATAATTATCATTTATTATTTTAAGGTATTCTAGGTGTACCTAGTAAACACATGAAAAGTTTCATAGTGGATAACATTTTATAAATGACAGCAATATAATGGTGGATATTAAATTTTAAGTTATTATGATTTTTTTTTTAATTGCATATCCACTTCTGCCTGGGCATTATTCAGCTGCAGAAGAACTTAGTCCTCAGGTATTATTGACAAGGTTTTCTTCCAGCATCTCTGTACCCTTACTATCTTCTTCTTCATTTCTGCTTTATGGTGGGGTTTTTTTCTCTGTCCTTCCAAGTTACTTCTGAAAACTTCAATCTCAGAGATCTGCACTCTTACTGTATTCTTTAATGTAGAATGTAAGAATCTGCCAAAGACACCTTCACATTGATGTTAATGTTTACACAGCTAAGAAATCTTATTGTTTTTCATCAGTTCTCTACCAAAGAGTTTCAAACCACTACCGGTAACAAAAAATTACAGGCTGGTGTTTTTGCAATCAAATTCATGCAAAGTTTCTGTTGGGTTTTTTTGGGTTCCACTCCCCTCCCCCCAAGAAAAACCAATGGATTTTTGGATCAGTGGTTTTCCTGGAATTGTATAGTCTGGAATTAATAATGGAAAATTATCACTAAAACTGCAGAAAAAAGAAAAATTCTGGTTTTGCACTAGCATTGTTGCAACATTTGTTCAGACAACCAAACAGACCATAGCCTCACTCTGATGTGTAAATCACTGAATAACTGACAATTATATCCCCCCTATAAAAGGGTGTTTAAATAAAATATAAAATCTTAGAGCCTATCTGAAAGCATCTTTGCTTTCTCTATTTCCCTTTGTTCCAATAATATAATGAAACCTAATCTTTGGTTACAAGAATGAATGAGGGTGGAGAAAGATCCCGAGTTTTGTACAGTGACTGAACCTCTCACAAAATGCTGTTCTCAGGCCTGATTCTTCTTTCTGTCTCTTTGAAGTTAAACAAAGGTAACAAATATCCTCAAAAAAAAAAATTAATGAGCAATTCCTCATTTCTTACTGAGTTTGAATTTCTTCTTCTGCACCTTTTTGCCTCCTGTTTTAGCATATGATAAAAAAAACACTCAAAAAATACATAAACTACTTTTTTCTCAGCTACAGAAAGATCACAATAATTGGAAAAGGGAAGGATGTTAAGCAGGAGTTACAGCTGATGGAATTCCAAGAGAGCCACACACACAGTTATCTTTTAAACACAACTGTCACACTCCAAGGTGGGCACATTATGCTTAGGGTGGGCCAGATGGTTTTCTAAAGAATTGCATATGTAGTAAGATAAAAAATACCTATTTACTGAAGCGATGTTGAAGCAAAAGTTTTACATTGGATGCAATCACAAAACACTAATATTCAACAGAAAAGAAAATTAATTTATTACTTTGATTCCAAAGGGAATAAAAAGAAGCCAGAAAGGAAACAAAGGTACTTTTATGTCAAGAGGAGAACAATCTATCCAACAGGATGAAAATATGCAGCTCTCGGAGTTCTAAACATGATCATGATGGTCATAATGGGACACAGACCCCCCACCGCCTGTTTGTTTTTCATTCCATAAAGTGTTCAAACTTGCCAACACCTTCTTGTAGTACTACTGCAAGGTGATTTCAGGGGCTGCCGTACACCAGAAATGCCAGAAGAAGAACTACACTCAGTGTTTTGCTTTCTTGCTCTTTGAATTCATCTGGAAAAGGAGCAATCAAGACTTTTTTTATTTGGCTGAACAATTAATTTGCATGTGTATGTGGCATACTCAGTGCATGATGTACATGAACTCTTCCAGGTCTCCATAGGAAACTGCTGGCCTGGTGCCTCTGAAGGCTAAACTATAACATATCCCAGCTGTGGGCAAACAAATGGCTTTGGCACTTACCAAAAGGTTTCTTTTGATGGAAAATTTATTGTCTTTTCTGTTAAGCACAACAAAATGTTATAATGAGGAACACTAAACAAAATATTAATTAGAAAATGCTGCATTGATGCAATACATTTAAAGGAAATTTTACAGCAATCTCTTTATCTGGTTGTGAAAAAAGTGCTTAGTTTTTAAAATGAAACAGAGGAGGAAAATAATGTCACTAATATAAAAAAAAATATTCAGGAACATGACAGATTGGTCAAAGCCTGAAAGTAAGGGGAAATTACCTGTAGTTTCCTCCCATGTGCCCCAGATTCATCAAGGATTAGTGATAAAATTTCTGCCCTAGCTTTGGCATTGGACTTGTGGGGGTGAATTCTTAGCACAAGTCTTACACTGCAAGTTTATCTTTCCTTCAAATAGGAAAGGTTCATGTGCAGGGCCTACAGAAACACCCCTTACCAGTATTTACACCACCAAAAGCTAATTCATATCTGCAGGAGAGGAGTAGAAAGCTTAGAAAGCTTGTTTCCTTCCTTATCCGTGAGTAGAACAAAGGCATTTGTAACAAGCCCAGATCTTCTCTGAATCACATGTATTTGTGCAGTGAAGAGTTCCTGCAAAGACTTTTATGCCAAATACCATTTTTCCAAGGGGCAAATACCAAAACTATTTTGCCTAAACTGGAGTGGAACAGCATTAACAGGTTGACTGCCTTAGCCAGGTACCATGTTTTTGCAACAATGCCTCATGGGATCAATTTAAATATGAAAACTGAGGGTCCAGTGAGTTCCTTTAATCGCTCTAAATTCTCTATATATGTAAAAAACAAGAATATGCTCTTTCTTTAAGGAACACATTCAGTAGAATTCTATGCATATCTAAGCATTAAGACCAGCCTGTATGCTCACCTTTTGACAAATACGGAGCGTAACTTCCTAAATCTCAGTAAGAAAATACAGCAAGCAATTGTTTATTACAACCTATAGGGTGTTATGGAGTAATTTACATGGATTTAATGAGAAAAAAATCCTAAGAAGATTCATGTGTAGAATTTTCATATGAACTGTTTAAATAAGTAGAATGAAAAAACTTGATAATGAAAATGTAAATCAGTTATAATATATTCTGAACACATATAGAGATGCACTTTGATACTTACCAAAAGTTAGAGAAGAAAGTTAACTACAAAGTGGCAAGTTTAAAGCGATAGCTTATGCAAGTAAACAATTTCTTAAAACAAAGCCTTGCAGAAACATTTCAGAGAGAGCTGGGGAGGAAAATGGCACACTTCTGGTATCACCCTTAAAATAGCTAAATTGCCTTAATTAGTGATGCACAATAATTGCTGTTTTAAGAGTGATATTACATTGTATGCAAAATACATTAGAAAACTGCTGGGCAGATTAACTGAAAGTAATTGCATCTTAAATACAATATATACTTTTGGAGTACTCTAATTCTAGATGGAATGGAATGGAGTGGAAAAGAATCTTTCAAAGATATTCAAGAAAGAAGCTAAGAATTAATGCCAAAGGTGGAAAAGTGCAAGAAAAAAAAGTTGGTCAAGACGACACAACAATTCAGGGCTTCTTTCCAGGAAGACCTCATCATGGTTTAGTAGCAAACTTCATTTGGCACATTGTAAGGAATGGTGAGGAAATCCTGCATGTTCTCTACATCTCTGCAAAGATCATGCAGAGGAAATCAAAATGCTGTCTTTACCCTCAGGCATCAAACAAAAGAATGTATATGGTGTAAATGCCCTTATTTACATAGTCTGAACATACAGATAAATTTTGGTGCTAACTTACAAACTAATTGGAATATTATCTTCTTTACTCTTTCGGGAATCAACATTCTAAATCCTAAAAGAAAAAGAAACTTTCCGGGGGTTTTATATAAGATTTGAACCTCTTCCCATAAACAGAGTTAGCCAAATAGGTCTCAGAAAGATTAAAGTTACAAATGAGCTGTGAAAGTTTTGCCCTGTGGCTGAAGCATGTTTTGTATCCTATATAAACATGGCCAACGGGTGTGTTTAATAGAGGATTCACCCAGCTTGGTTTCAGTGGGGCAGGGGGATGTGACAGTGATAGCAGTAATGGTCTATGTTCCCTATTTGGATGAATTATTATTTTCCTGGCTATACTTTGGGCATGGTCTGAAAATGATCAATCTTTCAGGCTTAAGGGCCCACCCCTGGGGCCCACCCAGGGAATCTACAAAGCTTCCTCCCCTTGGATGTGGGGCTCTGAAACAGATTGAGAAAAATTAAAATAAAATCCCGTTTCCACTTTATAATCTCTGTGTTATGTGTCCTTTAAAGTGTTTTTTTGGAGCTTAAAAACCCCTGGCATTTCAGGCAAGTAGCAGCCTCGCTGTTGTTTGTCTCATGGTGAGTGCAGGGCATAGAATGGAACAGAAGTGAAGAGTTATGCCATGTTATTCCAAGAGTTGTGCATGACAAGCTATGACCCAGGTCTGAGAGCTCCATCCCAGAGAGCAGCTCTCCGCAGTGCAGATCTCGGGCCCATCCAGGAGGCAGGAGCAGACATAGGCACACCACCAGTATGGCTCAAGCAGGGACTAAAGGCCTCAGGCTAAGTTGGGACATGTTCCCTGGGCCCTTGGCAGGAGACGGTGGGAGTGGGGGTCTCAGAGGAGGAAGATTCGGACCCCCAGGACCCTGACAGAAGTAGACTTACAGTGCTCTTATCCTCTCCTTTAGGCATTGGTGGTTGCCCACTTTGAAGACAGAGTATTGTGACAGGCGGACTTTTTCTCTGACGGTGTCCTGTTGCTCTGAGGCTCTTTCGGTTTAGCATGTTTTTCCATGGGAAACAGCTCAGGCATTAAGTACAAACAGAGAAAAAGAAAATTCCATGTGTAATGAACAGGTATTGCTCACCTTCAAAAGATTTTTAAACTTTTAGTTCAGGGGGCACATCCTGCTTGAGATGTGGGATTTTGCCACCCTGTGGAAACCCAGAGAAACTGGATGAGCACAGAAGACTTCCAAAAACTGCACTCCACACCTGCTTTTTGCAAATTTTTGCAGATGGTCATATGATCTGAAGATGAGCCACAGCTCTCACCCCCATCAGAAGGTATGTGCCTCTTTCGTGCAAGGTGACAGAGCCAATGCCTAGGCTGGGGCTTAGTTATGGGTATTCAGTGCCTTTTGCTAGGGCAGGACTGGGAAGAAATGTCATCAGAGATTTCCTCAGCGTGTATTGTTAGGGAAATGAGGCAAGGGAAGAAGAAGGAAAGGGATGGGAAAGGAAGGAATAGTTCATCTGGAAGAGACCTACAACAATCACCTAGTCCACATGCCTGATTACTTCAAGGGCGACCAAATGTTAGAGCATGGTATTAAGGTATTGTCCAAATGCTTCTTAAACACAGACAGGTGTGGGGCTTCAACCACCTGTAATCTTTTTGTGAAGCTTGACCTCCCTTACAAAGATCATATAATTCATATTACATCCTGACTTCCAAAAGGAGATCCCTTTTCAGCCAAGGTGGTCTTCTGACACACTTTCTTGATTTAGGAGACCACGGGATTGTCTGCTTCTGTGCTGTTAAAAGGTAGTTCTTCAAATTTAACCAGTACAAATTAATGCATCAGCCCTCAAAAGCAGATTCCCAGGGACACTGCTAACTAGCTCTCTGAGTAGCTTCAAGTTTTCCATCTGGAAATACAGGGTAGCAACCCTTCTGACCTTTTTGCTTTTTACACCAAAAGCTCTAAACTCAACCATCTCATGAGAACTGTGACCCACACAGCCACCTACTACTACATCTCCCATATGTCCTTCTGCAGTCATAAAAAAAAGTCTAGGAGGGCATCTTTCCTTGTTGGCTCACTGAGTACGTGGGACAAGATATTACCTTCCACAAACTTGAGGAATTACAGATCACTTATTCATGGCAGTAGGTTTATTTTTATTTCCATCCTATGTTTTAAGTTATTTATAAAGACATATATTATTAATTCCAAAACTTATCAGGTGGATCTTATTATGGAACTTATTATGAGGTGAATCGTCTGCTCAGCCAAATTGTTTTTTAAATTTACACAAATAAAATAGTCCTCCCTGAACATATCCTATCTGCAGGTTCAGCAGCAATTCAAATCAATGCAGATTTAAATTCAACTACTTGTTTCTGTTGATCTGCTTTCCACTGAATTTTCTATTCATCAGCTCCTTGCATAGCTCCTTCCAATGGGAATGAAGAAGAATTACATAGAAAGAATTTTAAATTTTAAAGGTCTCATTCTATGTGGCCAAACAGAAGTTGACTCTTCACTGTCCTTGGTGTGCCTCCGTGCTCTTTTATTCAAAATCCCCATGCCAGGGTCAGGGTGTAAAGAGAAGATACCTAGGAACACTCATTTAAAATTTCCCTCTAAAAATTACCTTTACTTTTCATAATCTTTCCAACCTTACATTACAGCCATGTTCAGCTGAGAAGCAAACTATGTATAGTGAATAGAAATCTACTAGCAATAGGTTTGTTTTCACATTTATCCTCTGAGGGCATCTTATCAGTAAACTATAAGAGTCTAGGGTTCCTCAAAAGAAATGCTGAAAAAAAGTTGAAAAGCTGAGGCCCAACAGCCTCCTCAAAAAACAATATTCTCTCAGAAGCTTGAGGACAAAGATTGAGTTCTATTTTAGAGCAGGAATTTGGACTTGTGTTTCTTGCTTCCAAGCAGATTTCTCATGAACAGCTAGCTCCATGTTCTCTAGGAATTAATATTTATCTGTCTTCTGCAGAATGGAAGAGCAGAAATGGGAGAGAAAATAATATTTATGAATACTTTAAAGCCCATGAGATGTCTAAAGTATTTTTCTGAAGATGAGAGACTTATATTAAAAATCTCTTTCTAAATCAGTAAAAGAGTGGACGTGGACTGGGGAAAGGGTTTGGGTTTGGCTATTAAACTACAAAATCTATTATTGACATGGCTTCAGTTCTGATCTTTAATGCATTCCCTAGTTAACAATTGTTACATTCTGTCTGCCCTTCAAGTAATGTCTGCTGGCAAAACATGTTTCCCTTTTAACAATCAGTCTCATGCTGCTCTTATTCTGAGCAGGTAGTTCTCTGGTCCTTTTGTAAATGGAAGAGAAACTGCTCCCAAAACAAGGTAAATGCCCTAAATCCAGGCATAAACAGAGTGGGACATCAGATAGAAGGAGAAGTTTCATAGATGAAGATCCAAACCACTGGTCTGTGGGGACAGCTTACTCTGTCTGAAAAGAGACAGTTTCAAAGTGGGAACTATCTAAAGGGTATCTGTTTCCAGCAGAAGAAAGAGAGCAGCTCCTTACTGTCATGCTTCTCTTGAAAGTTTCACAGAGGCCCAAAGCGACCCAGCAACAACTACTTTCAGTCTCCGGTTCAGTATCAGCTAGGTGTCCCTGCAACATGTTCATGGATAAAGTAAGCAAGCAAAAAAAGTCCTCTGAATAAGCAATTATCACCCAGTAGCTAAACCTCCATAACGAGGCCAAACTTGCTGACTCTTATTTTAAGGAGAACAAGACTGGCTGCAGTGTAATCCATTTATTTACTGCTCTGGTAGACCTGTTGTGATTGACCTGCATGTGTATGAGCAGCCCAAGACACCTGTTACTGTCAAGCTTACAGATACTGCAAACTACTCAGCAGTAGTCAGAGGCTTTAGAGGTCAGCATAAAGTGCTGGCATTTTGTCCAGTTCTGAGACATCAGCTTTATTACTTTGAATCTGTCCAGCTTGCTTTACAATAGGTATTGTGCCAGTAGGTAGCTGTGAAATGAGCTCTTCATTCCTTCATAGCCAGGTGTACCAGCACTAACAAGTCTCTTCCTGTTGCCGTGGCTGGTTCATTTGGACCACGTCTGTTTTCTATCACAAGGTACTATATAGATAAACCTTACATAAGTAACTAAAGGTAGATATTAACGATTACCTAAGTGTGTATCTTCCAGGAAAAATATGATTTAAACATTTATATTTAAATTATTATAAATAGCAGTATATTAGATAATAGTAGATAATAATACATACTTACATGGTTTATCTATTAAATAATGTTTTAAAAGTGGATAAGAGGAGGTGGTGGATGCAGTTTTTCTGCATTTTCGTGCTGTCCCTTCCAGCATCCTTCTGCACCAGCTGTCCAACTGTGAGATGAGCAGGTAGATGGTGCACCGACTGAGGAACTGGCTGAAGGGCAGGGCTTAATGAGTTGTAGTGAATGAGGCTACATGTGGCTGGTGACCAGTGGTGTTCCTGTGGGCTCCTGGGGTTCTGGGACTCGCCATTAAAAATGATATTAAGGTACATGAACATGCCCAAGGCGTACTCTGGATTCATCTAGTTTGGAGAAAAGGAGGCTGAGGGGCAACCTGAGTGCTCTCTACAGCTTCCTGAGGAGTGGAGAGGCAGGTGCTGACCCCTTCTCACTGGTACCCAGTGCCAGAACACCCAGGCCATCCATCAGGATGAGGAAATATTTCTTTATTCAGAGAATGGTGAAACCCTGCAAGAAGCTTCCTGTAGAGGTGGTGGATGCTCCATGCCTGTCAGTGTTTAAGAAGCATTTGGACAATGCTCTTAATGTCATGCTTTAAATTTTGGTCAGCCTTGAAGTCTGGCATTTAGATTATATGATCATTGTAAGTCCTCCTCTTCCCCTTCCCCCTCCCCCTCATGTTGGACCCAGGTGTGTTGGATGGACATCCCGCTTTTGAAGACTGGCCATTGATCAGAGGTTTATATTGAGTTCAGCTGCCCTAGTCTAGTCAGGCATCCCAGTGCAGTTGGGACTTAGCTGAAAATCAGGTATTTGTGAATAACTTTATTACTCATCTTTTAGATAGGAATCTGTTCTCAGTACAACTGAGTCATCACCATTTTCCATAAATATGCATAAAAATTTGTGATTCTGTAACTCCTTCCATTCTGTCAAATTTATTTGAAAGAGGCCTGAGAATTCAAAGAGAGAGGCTGGATGGTGGATAGTGAGGCTCACTGCAAGAATCTTCAGTAGAAAATCAAATGAAAAGATGTGGGGTTTGGTGTTTTTTTGGTTTTTGTTTTTGTTTTTTTAGATTTGAATAAGAGTGTACCTGTTAATGTGTGCTTACCTTGTGTGTTAGTCTGACAGATTCTTCTTTCATTTTCACTCCAGTTTCTGACTTCCTTTGTTACTTAACCCTATCCTCTCTTTTAAAATGCGTTGTCACTTAAAAATTACGAAGTCTATATATCCTTTTAAGTCTTTAATGCCATGGAGGTTTAGATTCTGCATGAAGAATTCATTTCAGTGTAATCATTGGGAGTGATTACTTGTTTTCAACTCCTAAACCAGTAAAATCTCAGGCCAGTCGGTCCTACCTATAGAGGGTGGAATGGAGGGATGTGATTAGGAAAGGAAAAACAAATGAACTCTACCATTTAGGAAGTTTAAGGATTAATGAAAGTTAATACTCCTGGCGTGGCTTCACGGCAATCATAATGCCTCTGACATCATGCAACATAAATTATACACAAGGAGAAGCAGGATAAGGCAGCTGCAGGGGGCACTATTTGCTATTAAAGTTCATGCCAAAACTAAGATGGTCTCTTTTGCACTACACTCATAATCGTTTCATTTTTATTATAAAATAAAAGATTAGGTGGGAAGGTATGACTTTATTCACTATTTTTGTCACTTTGATGTCCTTATCCCACAGAGAAATGTTTCGCTCCTTCTCTGCTCACACTATGCTGTACATTAATGCATAATGTGTCACAAGGTCTTTATTTGACTTTTTATTCCTCCATCCACATCTTTAATATTAAAAGGAGGTTTTCTTTGGTGAAGCTAGCAAAAAAAAAAAAAAAAAAAAAAAAACTCTAAGGTACTAAGTCAAATAATTTTAGAAATTAGAGACAAAGAAAAAGCAGCAAAGAGAACGGAAGTAATTTTTCAACTGAGCAGATACAAAGTGTTTGAATACTATGGTTCTTATCCAAGATTTATTAGTTTGATTCCATCAACTTTAATGGAACTAGATCACTCTACACTATCTAAGTGTACAACCTAAACAACATTAATAGTCATTTTTTAATTTTCTAAAGTTCTTGGGGAGTCATGTCTTGAACCAAGAAGTGGATGGTCACCTTTCAGATCTTTCATTTTAGGGGAAGAGGGAAGAAATAACGTGGAATGTAAATAAAGGTTATAACTCATATTTATAATTGAAAATATATCTCATTGCTGACTATGATGTGGTTAATGCTGAGCTGATATATTGTGCAATGATGGTACACTTTATTGAAACTATCAGTAGTACGTAAGACTGATAGAATTGTTCATAGAAATAAAAAAAGAAATCTCAATTTTTTATCAAGTAAATGACTACTACAGCAATAAGAATTTTTAGAATAATACGGACTTCACTGCTTGATACAAGATGAAACTGCCTTAGGCAGATCCATGTAATATAACAACACATCCGTTATCTATAAAATGGTTTGATCTCAAGACTGGCAAATGAAATTTACAACATTTAAACCACTCAGCAACTAAAAGAGTAAATCTGTTATCATGCATTTTGCTAACTGCCAGACATTCCTTTGCTCAATAAAAATTATCAAAGTACCCATAAATCAAAACCCAAAGAAACTCTAAGTAGTTATAGAATTATTAGTATTTGCCCAAGATAATTTTAAAACTAGCTCAATGAATTGTTGGACCATCTCAATTCAGCAAAAACTATCAAATACTGCTATGTAAAAAGAAATATAAACTACAATGGCTAGGACAAGGTTACAAATAACAGGAACTGTTTTTTAAATGGTAATACCAAATCAAATGCAATAAAAATGCTCAGCCTATATATATATATCTTGCATTTAATTTTGTAGACAAACATGTAGTTTACTAAACATTTTGAATGACACAGTCTTGGCCCTTAGGCACTTCAGCATGTTTTGAAAATCATGTCACAATTTTTGAATATAGATTCTCAAATATAGAGATCTATATTTATACTTAGGCTCAAAATATATTATACTGTCAATGCTGATATTTCGTTTCTTTTCAGCAGAGTTGGCAGATCAGTTCAGTACCTATAAATCATGGGATTTGGTTTTTTAGTATGAAGAGATGCTTTCATCTTTGCAGATACTAATAATGGGAGATATGGAGGTATTTTAATTCAGATCCATCTGATTATAATAAAAATTAAGATACCACAGGATCATAATTCTCTCCATAACTGCTGTTCTATTGAACAGCAATTCTGTGATAGTTTTACAGCAGCTACCTGAAACAGTATTTGTCCTTTAATTCACCTCAAAGACTCTGCATAGCTCAAGGACTCCTTTTTGCAGGACCTAAATCCAAAGACAACAGAAGTCAACAAAAACCTTCTCCTTCACTTTAACAGATATGAATTCATAAAAGTGGGGTTTTTTTATTTATTATTTGCTTTTAGCTATTTTACCTACTATAAATGTTTTGGGGGTTTACTGCAACCATTTATAAAATTAATAAATTGTACAGTCACCACACTATGCTGAAACATAATCTATGTGATAAATGTATTATTGATACAAACATTTACATAAATTAGAATTATCGGGTTTTATTAAGTTCTGCACCACACTACTATTACTGTTAATTATAAATGTTTGGGAAATTGGTACAAAAATATATTATATTATAGATACTATATATTTTATCTTTAAAGTTAATAAAATTAGACTTACACAACTTCTTTGTCTGATAAAACTGCTATTCTTTAAAAAAAGCACAAGAAAAGTTGAATTGTCAAAGCATGTCTTTATGTTCCAACAACTGCTAAACACTAGGGTTGCAATGGTGTAGGCTTCCCTTGCACTTGTCAAATAATCTGCATACACTGACAAGGAGAATTGTGCAACTGCCCTCAATCCGGTGGGACTGTTCAGTGAAGGGTCCCCATAACTGGACTCTGGTCAGGCACAAGGGTCTCAGCTTTCCTGGAGCACTGGCAGACAAATCAAACACTAAGGGTTGAAGAAATTTCCCCTTTTCATATGACACCGGATAAGTACAACCATTTAGGCAGGTATCTTGGGATGGAAGCACACAGTCCTCTGCTCATGTATTATTAGATTCAGTATTTGCAGGCCCCCCTTCTTTCCAACTGCAATAACATGGCAGGCCTTCCCATGCCCAGAACCCTTGCACAGCATTTTTCTTAGAAGGTGACAGATTAAATTCTCCAAAATCAGCTTCTACAGTAGTATTGCTAGAAGTAGTATCCGTTAGAAGCAAAACGTTTAAAGCCAACAAAGTCAATCAATGCCTTGGTTCACTTAATTATTCTTTCCTTGTAAGTTTTAGCAAGCTGCCTTTATCAATGCTTATGCCTGCTCACAATGGCCAAAATTTCTAATCCTCTTTGTATCTAAAACTTGATTTAAAGCTGGACAAAATTGCTTTATGGTATTTCTAATTCGAAAACTTCTGCTGAGGCCTTTATAGAACCCACACCTGTAGCAATTCCACTTCATATGGGAAGCCCAGTTCTGCCACAAGCTGAGGGCAATGGAATAATATGTGTTAATCAAATCTAGACTGGATAGTGTTTTCCTCTCTCTCCTTCCTCTCTCCAAGACTCACAAATTGCATTTCAGGTACTGTGGGTAAGACTGTCAGCAGTTTCATATTTAGAAGAAAAGATGCCTGCTCACAAGCAAGGCATTCTGCCATGTGTTCGCTATAAAAATCAGTTGCAAAAAATGATGTTGCAGATAAGAATCATTAAGAATGGCTCTAGAGTGTGATTACCACTTCTCTTGTGCAATGTTTCTTCAAAAAGACCAGAGAAATCAGTATTTATCATAGCAAGAGAAATTTCTTTCCTCCTTTTCATTATTTTGTCTCCAAAATCTGTAACATATTCATACCCCTGTGATAATGTTGCTGTTTATGGGCCTGATTATTGCCTCAGCTGTGTTTTCCATGGACTGCAACTGGTAGGAAGGTGAAAAAGCCCTTGTGTTATTAGCTAACTGGACATTTCACTCATTTCAGAGGGCTTGGGCAACAGACATGATGCAAAAGGACAGATTAGGTTAGGGGACTGGGCACAAGTTCCTATGATAATGCTTGCAGCTGTGTCCAAAGGGTAGAGCACACTTAACAACATGCATTATATTGCTTCTGTCCATCTTCACATTTGTGACCTGGTTTTGAAACAGAATATCATGTTTTTCAGAGAGATAGAGTGAACCACATAGCAACATCTGAGAGAGAAAAAAAAAAAAGAAAAAGACAACCAGGTAAATGGTAGATGAGTACTCTCAGACAGAATTGAACAAAACCTTTTTGACAAAATGCATCTCTTGTGAATGGATGAGAAACTCCCACTCATCAAAATGAAAAACACTTCACGGGAATACACTTATTTTGAAGAGAGTTTTATCAGTGCAGAATGAAATGTCTGGTCCAAATGAGAGAAAGAAACTCTTACCAAGAATTCAGAGTTTTGTGACATTTGTCATGGTGGAGTAGATCAGTATTTCTCTTGCAACATTTCATGTCAAGAAGTTAGGTAGGGCAATAGTTTTAAGGGTAAAGGGGCCACTAAATGCTGCTCTTACCATAAAATGACTGCCCGTGGTGAAAGATAATGTGCAAGGTGGGCTGGGCTGAGCAAACATACAACATCTTGCACATTTTGCGCCTACCTCAGAAATCCCCTTTTTATGGATGGAAATATGCATGCTCTGTTAGGAGAACTGACCTCTTGGACCCTAAAGGCTGCCTAGCACAGGTCCATGGATCATGAACCTAATAAAACGTAGTCGGTTAAAAAGTCACTATTGCCCTTAGCAATGGCAGGATGTTCACTACAGAGAGCACATCTTGCATTGCTAACAATAAGTGTTACACTTTAAACTGCTGGACCAGGCAAGGCCTGCACACTGCATGGATGAGAAGATACAAACATAAGCAGGATTGCTACAGAACTGAGTAAAAAAGTGAAATATTCCAATTATTCCGGTGAAGACTAGCAGCTTCAATACACTCCTCTAAAACAATTAAACTGAATGTATTACACATTACCAGCCAGAAACACAGTGATATCAGGTTTCCCAAGGATATACGTAAGTAAAAATTGCCAGGTTTTTTTATTCCATTAAAGCAGAAGTATCACAGCAAAGAAAGTATCCATGTAGGGTTAGCTTAATTACTATTTTCAATTCTCAGAAAAGAGAACTAGTACCTTAAATAAATATATTTTCAGTTAATTACTACTGTTGCACAACAAAGAATAAATCTGTGGGCATTTACAAGGTGAGGTGAATTTCTGAGGGTAATCTTTCAAATAAAGCACAGTTTTTTATCTAAAGCATCACATAACTGCTTTTTGCAGCTTTTATCTCACCACTCCTGTACATCACTTTATCTGCAGGAAAAGCTTGCACATTTTGAATAGCAATATGAGAGAACTGAAATACAAAACATATAAAAATCTCACGGTGCTATTGCTCCATTAATGTTTTGTATATTAAGTAGCAACAATACTAGTAATTCCATGCTGTTATGATGGCAATAGTAGGGAATCTTCTAGTAAGTAAAATCCCAACAGATTTTATGGCAGCTCACATTCCCAGAACACAGAGTTCTGAGGTGAAAAAGTAAGTATTTCCAGAGGTAGTACTAGTGTAATCATTAGTGGAAAGCAGAGTTGTTTGGATATGAAAATATCTTTTATAAAGACAGATTTGTTTTTTTTTTTTAAATTCCCTTAGAAAACAAAAGGAAATATTATTTCCTTGTGACCACCATCGTCAAATGACTGTGTGTGTTCCATTCACCAACTCTGATCAAAAAGATTAAACAGGACTGTCTCTTTAGCATAGGTCATATGTGTTTAATCACCTCTGTCTTAAAAAAACACTAGTAAAAGGAACTCTTAATTTTTTAAAAAGAGCTTTTAATCTTTCTTTAAAAAAGGAGAGAGTTTAAGACCAACATATTTTTTGTTCATTCCTAGTGCTGTTATCATATTCCTGTTAGTATGCCAATAATTTACTGTTTATTTTCTATTCCTTAAATCACTTCAGGCTGTGAAATCTGTCCTTGTCTATCATAATACAGGAAGCAGACTGCAAAGACTGGTGCTGAGAACACCCATAACAAGAGAAGCAAGGAATTATGTGAGAATCAGATTCTCATTTTGATGCTTATTTTGAAGAACTGTGCATTTCCATAGTGCTTCAGAAAGCAGCCACCATCTTAATTCTCTGAGTAATGCTTTCATGAGTCCTTGAGCTTTCCGTGGCATACAAGCCGTGTAAGGCCATAGTTGCTATGTTGCTGTCATCAAGAAAACTCTGCAACTCATGTTCTTTACACTGTAGTTTTAATTTATATTTTGAGCTACAGTACTTTAACCTTTGTACTGTGGATAATTCCTCCACAAGTGATTTAGCCTACTGACCATTTCATATGACTAGCCATATATCCTTGTTTGGGAAGCACAGTTTTCATTAAATTTAATTACTTCCCCCTACGGCTTGCATGGGAAAGCTCCATGGTAAAGGTGCAGCTATTAAATAAGCGCAGCTACTAAACAAGGCCAGCTGCTATTAAAATCTACATAGTAAAGGTGAAGCTACTAAATTAAGGTGATTACTGTTTGAAGGTGTCTCTAGATGAAGACATATGGGTAAGCTTTTGCACTTACAGTGCATTTTGCCGTATACAATGCTATAAAAATCGTGTGAGGGGCTCAGCAGGGTGTTTCCATGTCTTAGCTGGTGCAGCAATGTCACATTAAACTAATTTCTATAAACACAAAATATATTATTTTGATAATTTTGTTCTACTAGGAATTAATTTGAACATTTGACTCTGCAAGATATTCTGAAATTCATAATGAGTATCAAAATATCTTCTATGTTTCAAAGTAAAAAATCTCTTTAAAAATTACTAAAGATTTGTCTATACTGTGTTGTGAATGTCACTCATAAGTAGAACACAAGTCCTCAGTGAATTGCTGGGGACTGATTCATGTCCAATTTTCACTAGCTGTCGCATTTTAGAACAATGGGAATTCCTCCACTTTCTGTAGCTCTTGGCCTGTATCTTCTCACAACCACACTTTACACCTTGGAGTCATGAGATATTATTCTGCGTTTGTGGTTTCTCATTTCACAGTATCAAAACAACTGCACTTGCAGTCCACCAGAGTAGGATTTGTACAGCGAGATGCCAGAGTTTCTGAGCAAGGCACAAGGGAAAGGCCTCCAAATACATGGTTTGTAGCAGTCAGGGCAGCCAAACTTGGCATAAACTATACCTCTGAGGTGCATGCTTGGAAGAAGCCCTGAAGCATACTATCCCATCATCTGTGATCAGGTATTCTCTTTGAGGGAAAATAGTTGAGAAGAGAGAAGAAGAGAGTTCAGAAATTAATTAGCATGTAAGCAAAGCGTGCAAGGGTCTGGGAATGGAATAAAGAGCAAGTCAAACTGCCCATGTAAAAACATCATAAAATGATGCAATGTGACTGTCCTTTGTAGAGTAGGACACTCTGATTGTATTGCTCATGGAGAACAACATTCTCATTATAAAGCACAATTTGGGGCACTACCACATTTCTAATTGTTAGCAGCCCCCAAAATTTCCATTATTTTCCTGAAATCCTGTGGTACACACAGTAAAGTTCCCTTTGGCACTTTCTTCAGATTATAATGAATTTCTACATCTGGATAACATAACAGGAGTAACCATGTAATATTAATCCAATCTGAAATTCACTGAATTATTCTTGTTGATTTCAGTTGACTTTGAATGACAATTCACAAATGACCGAGAGGTGACACCAGATTTTTTGAGACCAGAGGATCTGTCATACAACTACCTACATTTTTTCTAAATCTCACACTTCAAGCCCTAATATCTGAAAGCTATCTTTGCTGTGATCCAAATTGCACTTGGTGCTGTACTAAGACAAGATGGGATGATTTGAAGAGGCAGATGGTCTTTGCAACCCATAGTATTTCGCACGTATTTCATAATCATAAGTCTCATTAAAATAATAATGAAGCATATTTATTTTATTAATATTACTCTTTCTTTCCTTGATCACATGGAAAGGTTTTTTTTTTACTTGTAGCTCTTTGTGACAAACCCAGGGTCAGTCAGGGGTTTGAGGAAGTTTATCTAAAATTTTTCTTTATAATGAACATCCTGAAATAAAAGATGCCTTTCATCAATCTGCTTTTATTAGCCTATAAATTGAAATACTTAAATCAAGACAGTCATTTAAGATGGACAGATTAGATAAAAAAAAAATCTGTTACTTCTCACAGTTTCCTTGCCTCCAGGTTTGCTTGTAGCACCACAGAAGGTTCCTGAGAAGCATCAAGCTTTGCGCTGACCTTCTCTGTCACCTCCAAGGTCTGCCTGTCTCTTCTCTCAATAGTTTCTTCGTGGTTGCAGGCTGCTAATGTATTTCTTTATCTCTTTATCTGCCTACCCCGTGCTGCAATCTGTCCAGTCTCACTCCTGCAAGGGAAGGCTCATTTGGTCCTCTACAACAGCAATCTGCCACCTCCTTTCAGGAAGGTTTACCTCAGCTGATCACTCAATTCTTATAAATAAATGAATAAATAAATAAATAGGTAGTTATCAAATATCACAATCTCAATGACTTTATTGTTTTTGAGAAAACTGAACTTTAATATAGGACAGTGTCTTCCAAATAATTTATCTGGCAAATACTTAAAAAATAGATGATGATAGTTTTCCTAAGGATGTATGTATATGGTTAAAAAATTATTTGATTTTTTTGAAATCAGTTGAGGCTGTTAGTTTCTATGGATTTTCTGAATTAGACAGTCCTAATCTATATATATATCTAAAGATGGCTTTCTTCTACCTGAATACAAATATTTACATTTCAATATTGTCTAAAAATTGGCAATACTGTCACCTGTCATTAGGTTGTTTAGCAGTTTAAAAGGTAAAGTGAGGAAGGTTGAAGCTAGCACAGTGAGCTGACTAAGGAAAGTGATATTAAATAGAGATTAAAAACCTTACCTTTTCCTGACCAGTATTGTATGTTTTTATTGTACTGAATTAGTTTAGCACCTCAGAAATATAATATTTAAAATATCTGATTGAAATATATGCCTTCCTTGAGACTTTCTACATTCCTTTGGATTTTAATAAGAAGAAAAATCTCAAACAAACACTATTGGTTAGTGCTTCTGCGATGCCCAAACATTATTTTACTGAATTAATCCACAAAAAGAAAAAAGTCTCCAAAGTTTTTAAGTCCAAAGTGATTGTTGTCCCAGCAAGTTTAAGAGATGAGCTACATTTCAGGGCAAAAGATCCAGGTCCTGTGGAAAGCAACAGATGTTCTTATAATAGAAGGAACATTATAGTTTAAAAATAAAATTTATCATGGTGTTGATGAGTTTTTGGGATCAAAACTGAGATCAATCCCTAAGTATAATGAAAGCTAAGATTCAATATCCAGTATATTTATTTCAAATGTTTTTCATTACTCAGCTGGTTTTTTGAACTTATCAGAGCATATTGAGTTGTGCGAACTATGCATGTTTAGTAACAAGATGACCTTGTAGCAACTCATAATGAATTTAAGTGCAGTTGTAATAAGAATATCAAAGGGAGTTTAAAAGTCATGTTTGTAATCTTTTGGTAAGGCCATAGACTTCATTATCATAATGCTATAGCACAGATCCAAATCAATTTTAGTTATGCTTCTAATGTAATCTCAGGCTTACAACCAGCTGCTTCAATTATTGTTTCAGCAATGTCTCATCTAAAACTTTTTTTTTTTGTTCCTGTTAGCCCCTTTCCTTTCAGCCAAAACATACACTTATGCAAGGGGAAAGCAGCCATAGAATTTGCTGAAGAGCTACCACATTTGCTCTGGAATTACAGCACATCTGCTTGAGGCAGGGCCAGAAATGATAATAAGTTGCTGTACAAACTCCACAATGAATTTGTTAAGTATTCTCCTTTTGGGAAGGAGAGGTTTTTTTTTTTTACTTTGGGGTTTTTAATGGATAGCTATTAAACCTATGACAAATAATCCACTTCTTTAATATGGAACTTTCCCTTAAAACTTTACTTGTTTGTAGCCAAATAATAAATCATGTTGGTTAAAAGGCATCTTCCTTAAGATAGGCTTTACTCCTGGTACAGAAGAGCTTTGCATTTCAAACATGACAGAGTGAACAAGTTCTTTTTTTTGGAGTACCTTTATCCAGATAATAAAGAGAAGGAAAAAAGAGCGCTCTCTCATTGTATGGGACTACGCTGGCAGTGAAAGCTAATTTTGAAAGCATTGTGAATGAATTGTTCTTTCATAGTTTGACATCTTCAAAAATACATGTTGTGTTTGTTCTTAGCAGAGCTAAGAATTCAAATCATTCCAGGAGATCCTGAACAACACTCTGACTGGAGTGCAGAATGGGGGATAATTGACAATTTGAATTGTCATTATTTCTTTCCAAGAAATATGCTTGCATATTGACTTGCTGTCGCCTTTGGAACCCACTGAAAAATGGCAGCTCATAAAGCAGATCCCCTTGTTATGTGACATGGCAATACCAAAATATGCAGCACCAATCAGGAATGAGATACGGATCATGTTACACACATCTTACGGTAGTGGATTGGGGTAGTGGCACAACATAGATGGAGTTTACAAGCAAACAAACACAGACTTTTCCCTTGCCTAGGGCTTTGATTCAGTTCACTGAACAAAGCACTAAAAGTAATTACAGTTTTTTTCTTGGAAATTGTTTCAGACCCTCCTTGGAGGTTTCTGCTTCAAAGCCATTCCAAATTATAACAAAAGAAAGTGGGCTATTTGCCCAAAGTTTGAGAAAATTTAATTTAATAGCACAAATGGGCTCTTTTCAGGTTCCTTCTCATATGAGGAAAGGGCAGCTAGGTTTGTTTGAAGTGCTGTGTTCAGGAATTACTTTCTTTCTTGAGATTCTGGATAAAAGACAGCTGGAATCTGTCCTGAACTAACCTTATACGTTACCATTTAAGGCAGCTTCATCTCACACTGTTTATAATTTCTTAAGCTGAAAAAATAGAGGAACAGCCAAAAATTTCACAGGCTGTAGACCTATTGTCTCTTCTACTCACCCACGATGTCTACCTCTCAGCTGTGCTGAAAGGAGCAAAGCCTAAAACAAAGACAAAGCCAATCCATCACTGTTTTAATTCAGATTCTTAGAAGCCCATCAATACTTCCATTAATGGAATTACTTGTGGGAATTATTTTCTGTGAAGTACTACTTTAGGAAGTAGGGAAATATGGCTTGTTAGTGACTTATGATTCACAGAATTAAAGGCAAATAAAAAAAAAACCTCTAGAAAACAAGCCAGATGAAATATCACTGCTCGTATATGTATTATGCCTTCTAATCATGACAGTTAAACCAAACCACTACAAAATCAGGTATTTAAAATACTCATACCATGGGAAAACAGAGTTAAAGCTCTCAACTCAAAAGAACATGCAATTTCTAGCTTCTCTAATTCTGTGGTTCATGGTCATTAACAGCTATTTTATGAAAAATGTAATTTTAGATGGTACAGAATCATAAAAAATTAAAAATCATGTCATAAATTAAAAATAGAAAGCTACGTGAGTGTTCAAGAAAAAAATAATAAGCTTTATCAGTAAAATGAAGATGGGAAAATTAGGAAGTTACTTGACTAAGTTAATAATCTTTATATTATGATTAACTGCTCTGGTCTGGAGGAAATTCTATAGCACTCTCACAGGTTGACCTCTCATGATAGCAAGAACCAGAATTTTACCTGTATTGAAATTTCTGCCCCTTCTGAGCATCTGTACATATCTCCATTACACATTAATGCAAATATTCGCACAGGTGCTGTAAGAATTTTCCAATAATCTAAGTTATCTTTTAATAATCTGAAAGGTATTTGCCCTCACATACATTCATGACCTGAAAGAATAACTTCTATCGGATGCATTAAGAGACACAAGAGAATCTCTGTCTTACATAAATCAATCCTTGTACAAATAAACTCGAGCCCAGATCCTTCTGAACAGTAGCTATCCATCTTGTCTAATGACTATTTCATGCCTTTTCTGTAAAGCATTTTGTTTTGTTTTAGGTTTTGATTGTTTTACATTTTGTCTCTCTGTATTATATATAATTTTCTCTTTCCATAATGAATACTTATTTGTTCTTCAAAGGAGGTTGGTTACCACTGGTGATAAAGGTTTAATTGCATCATGGAGTGTAGAAAATATTTCAACAACATAATTACTCCTAATTAAAGTCGCTTCTGCCATTTATCTTAGCTTGAAGTATTTTTATTAAAAGAGTGCCATATTGTGGTTCCTTTCTTTTCTGACTGTCTAGCATTGCCATTGTGCTAGGCTAAAGCACCACTGACAGATTTCCTTATGTGTTGCTGTGCAGCTTAAGCTGTGATGCTGTGCATAGATGGAATTCAAAACAGTCATAAAATTCTGTCACTGACTGCTTCATGTAATCATGAGGAGGTGGCACGAACTTCTTTTGGGGAGATGAGAGGTGGAGAAGTTGCAGAGGAAGACCTTCTGGCAAAAGTATTTCTGAATGCAAAAGTAGAGACTCGTTCTTCTAGCACCAGACTGGCATCTCAGCATGCAGAACAGGTGCACTCCACAGCCACAGCAAAAACTCTCACCTAGTTCAAATTCAAGTTTGGTACAAATAAAAAAGTCTGGCCTAATATAAATTTGCTAAGGATTTAACAAAGATCAGTTCTGAGTTACACTGAGCCTTAATAGGAATGGAAGATAGTTAACAGACTATTGGATTGGATTAACGTTTTTCCACTCCATGCCACTTCGTCTAACCAGAGCTGATACACAACTGATTTTTATAGTTCTGTAACAAGTGACAATGATAAGACATATGGAAATAAGATTTGGTAAGATAAACACTTTTTTTGGTTGTTTTGAAACCACTTAACAGAGCAAACAATAGGGTCAATACCTTCCATTTCAGGCTTCAATGTAATTTCTACTTGACAAGGACAAAAAGGAATCTTCATGTTTTTTGAAGCCATGCATTGAAAGCATTAGATTAGGAGTTAAAAAGCATACCACAATGATTTAAAGGTTGACTGGGATTCCAAATTGTAGTCCAGGTTTTATTATATATTTAAAAAGCTAATTATAACTAAAGCCTAACTGATGGCAGAGGAGGACTAAGAATGTTTATAAAATGCTGTAATTGAATTATAACCAAGAAACTAGTGTTGTGAGATGAGAAAAATTGTTAGGCTATATCAGTGTGCTATCAAATGTGCAATCTAAACCTTTTTCAAGTTCAGAGCATTTCATTTCAGCTATCTAGTAATTCACCTTTCAGCATTAGACACCATTATTGAATGATGAAGACTGTAATAGATGTTGAAATGTACTGAAGTATGCTATCCAGGTTACTGCACAAAGGCCTCTTCCACACATTTGGACTATATATGCTAACTCTCTTCACAGAGCTTATTTAATAGTCTGGTGTTTAAACTATCACAGTGACTTATTCCAGTATTAAAAGTTATATTTCTTTGACAAAACACTACCAGTTTTAGCACTTTCTTTGACTCCTTGTGTCTGAGAATATTAGTGACACAGGTATAATGTCATAGCTATCATCTTCTAACAAAAATGCCTCAAAATTTTTTATTTATCTCTGTGGCACTTGACATATTTTCCATCAATATCTTCCCTTCTTCAAATTCCTTCAGTAATGACTATCTTCTCCTCTATTTTAAATTTTTTATGTTTCACTGCACTTTCAAATTTCCATTCCCATTCCTTCTTACAATACATTTTTATTGGCTAGATGCATTATTCCTTTACATGATTCCAACTATTCAAGCCTGAACTGTAGAATTTCCCACTGCTCCTTCATTTCAAAGAATATTCCAGACTTTCCTTACTTTGCTTACATACTTTTCATACACTTTGGCAAGATATTTGCATTTTTAATTTGGTTTATTTTTTAATTTTCCCAAGTCTCCCTTGTAGATTCAAAGTGTGCCACATTACTTAACAACACAAAATTCAATATAAAATTGAAAAGACTACTATGAATTTTACATCACAGATATAGTGGAATTAAGAACAAACCTAACCTTTGGCAAGGTCTGGACCTTTTTCAGACTCTTGTCCCATTAGTCTCAATAAAATCAGCTGTGGAAGGCTATATTCAAACTAGAAAGCATTTCAGTTTTTAAAATTATCAGAAAAGTTAATCCTGAAGAAAAAATATATTGTAACAGAGAAAACAAGAAACTCAAACTCAAGAAAAGTGCAGCTGATTGTTTTACACTTCAGTCTCCCCTGAATTTGGAGATGCAATCTCTAATAAAATATTCTAATTTTCCTAGAATATATATATGGTGAAATGCAGAAAAATCCTGCTTCTTAAATTCCTTTAAAACCTAGGCAGTTTTTCCCATATTGGTGACAAAGAGACATACCCATGCACACTAAAGCTAAATCTGATTGCAAAAGGACAGTACGGCTTCCCAAAATTCACCATAATAAGTAACTATAGACAATCGATGTGCTTTTGGAGAGCAACTCAGAAAAAAAAAAGCCATTAATTTAAGAACTCAGATAACAAGAAAGGAAACCACAGTCAGTTGATAGTTCTTATAGTCACTGCTGGTCATTGCATACAGCTCTAAACCAGAAATCTGATTTTTCAGACATCCCTGTGATGGCTGCTGGTTTCTCCTCAGAAGTACCAACTCTGGTCTGATTGAGCTCTGCAGAAAACTGCTTCAGCTCTCAACTGATGTTCCTACTTCAGTGTTTGCTATTTTGACAGTGAAAAATCCAAACATCATTTAGGTATGGTTTCTCAACTTTTGCTGAAGAACTGATATAATAATAAATCTGCTAAAAGCAGTGTTTTTCTACATGTCAAGTTAGACAAGAAGGAAGTAGACAACAATGATTTTAATTTGAAATTAGACCTGAAACTTCACAGCCATTGCTTTGAACTTTGCCTATGTAAATTTCTCATATGCAAAATGGAACCATTCTTTTTCAATTTGTCCTTCTCCATTTGGTCAATTTATTAGCATTTTATGTATTCCTATTGTGTGATTTTTTTATTTATTTAATAGCTTAGGCTATTTCAGTTCTTCTGTATTTGCTATAGATTTTTATTTTAAATTGCCATTTTCCCTGCAATATGAAATAGCTTAAATTCATTTTAGTATGGTGCTGGGATCACTTTTTTCCCATTACTGCATATATTGTAAATAGGAAGAAAATGCTTTTTTACTGCAGGCAATGTGTAAAGTCTCTCTGTTTGCATTTTGAACGTTAGCTCATTGTCAAACATCAGAATAAGGGGAAAAAAGTGTCTTCTGAGGAAACCAGACATATATTAATATTACAGCAACAAAAAAAATAGGCATGAAATTTCAGCACTCCTTAAGTGCTATGCTTTGGCTCAATTAAAACTTTTACCAAGTTCATCTAATAAATAAGCCATAACTGGATTGCAGGATGCAACACTTGAGAACTCTGAAAATGGAAGATGCTGTATGAAAACTGCTTGTTAAAAGATCAGTTCTTTTTCTTTTTTTTTTTTTTTTTGATGGGTGGCATAATTGTGTTTTAAAAAAGGATGACCGAAATTCTGTATTCGACTCCTATCTTTATCTGTTATCCACAGATAGCCATGAGTAAGACAAAAGACAGTTTAAATGTCAGTCCTCTCATTCCTCTTTGCAATACTGAGTTGCCCAAAGAAGTGGGCAGATATAAACTATGCGCAATTTAGTATTACCAACAGTATGAGGGGAGAAATGTGCAGGATTCAGGGGAAAACATTCATTTAGGGACAAACACCTGCTTATACCAGTCCGGGATGCCTTGCTGATCATGCCATAATGTCTGTGTAGAGCAGGGTTCTGGAGGCAAGCCGTCTGCCCCTGTCCCCTGCCCTTTTACAGCTTCTGCACCACCAGGCAAAACCCTTGCTGCAGGTTTTGTAGGAGCCCAAAGTCAGTGGCCTTCAGCACAGCTATGCTCTCAAACCCAGCTAGGCTCGGTCAGTCGGATCCTGATAAGTATTATGGTGACAGTATTCTAATTGTTGCATTTGAACTCCAGCTGTTTTCTACCTCATCCGACCCCCTGGCAAGCTGTCATTTACTTTTCCTCATTCACGCTGGGGTCTACAGGATTTGTCTAAGCCTAGATGGTAGCAATGACAAGAGTATCTTTTGTCATTTTTTTCTTCTGTTTAGGAAACCGAACAAATATTTCTGCATAGAAACTAGTGGAATATGCTCAAAATGAGGGACTCAGTACATGGTTGAAATTTAAAGTCAGAAAATTTGAACATATATATAAGAAAAGTAAATACACTTCAGAGAGGCAAGAAGCATCCCAGGCAGGCTCTGCCACTTTCTGTTTAGCATGACCCAAACATTCAGAATCATTTTAGAAGAAGAGAAACTATTAATGCTTCCCTAAACTCCACAGTGGGAAGAACTGGAAGTTCAAGAAAGTATCCAAAGGAGGAGTTAATAAAATTGGAAGTGCTTGCACTTGTTTTAGTAAGAGATAAAACACTTTTAGTATTTTTATATCAATTCTCTTCCCTTTTCTGGGTTGACTTTCAGATTTTGTTTGTATTTACCAAAATCCTGCTGCATTCTCTTCATATTTTTAGAGCAGAGAATCTGTGAAGAGGGAAAACACAGCCACAACCATGTTTTCAGCATCCATATTCCTGCTGGATTCCCTGTAGACAGGACAGCGATGCAGTTTGTCTTATCAAACCTCTTTTGTACACACACTATGAGTGCTGTGTTGCTTTTCTATCACGAGAGACATGACCCATAGGAAATTCCTACTTTTAGCAAGAAGAGCTCTCTGCTGTCCTCTGCCTTTCTCACTACACCATTTTGTTGGGCATCTGCATCATGGTGAGCTGCCATGTTGTGTCCCTGGAAAGATGACAACTCTGGTATCCAGCAGTTAATTCTGCTTTGGTGCTCACTGAATGTGGACACTGTTCTCCTCTAAAAAAAGAGATTCCAAGAAAAGCTTAGTTTTGTACGGCAACAGTTTCATACATAATTTCTGTAAAATCTGATTATAGATATGACTGAACAAAACTTACATATATTAGAAAAAATCAAGAAAAAAGAAGCTAACAATTAGTGCAACAACAACAACAATAATGTAGCGCAGGAAGAGTGAGTTATAAAGCATGGGTTTACAGGTCAAGACACCAGATGTGGCTGTGCATACATGTGTATTCATGTGTTAATACCAAGGACATGTAATTTAGTGAGGTTTTTTGGATATTAAGGAACAAAGCAAAAAAATTTCAGGTGTGTATAAATGTATCTATGTGGTGCACACATGTACACTGACTACACATACATACATATTACATATATAAAGGCATAGAAAATTATAGGTGGAAAGAGCCCATCTCAGGTCCTGGGCCCTTCAGAAACTGCTCGAAGTGCAGTTAACATCCAAGTCAGATTAGGTTGCTCAAGGCCTTGTCTAGTGGAGATACATACAATAAAGGTAATTTGCAAAGCTCATAGACGACCATTCACTAGTGTGCTTTTTTTCTTTCAGTTGATTTTATTCCTTCATGTTAGAGGCAAATAAAATGTATCTGATTCCATTCAATAGGATAGTGATGACTTCTACAGAGGATAGATGAATAGATTTTGCATCAGTAACCTCAAGCAATGGAGTTTACCATCTAGATCATTAACATGAGAAACAGAAGCATATATTTATTCCAGTGTCGTTTCTGTTTCTGGTCGCTCTTAGTTCCATGGGTGCTGAATAAACCTCATAGCTGGATGAGGAAGGACTGCAATGAAACTGAAGGAAAATATGTAAATATTCTAGGGGGAAAAATTTATGAAGAGAGAAAATCTATTTCTTCAGACCTAAAAACATTTATTTAAATTTTGATACATATCTATCTGTTGAGAAAAGGCATGATTTTATTTCATTTTCTTACCAGGTATATTGATCCTATGTTTTCTCTTATTCTCTTGTCACAAATCATTTTATTTTTGAGGAAAAAAGAAATGAGCCCTCTATGTCTAAATGGTCTATTTAGTACTTAGCTACTGAAGAGTGAGTGCATATTTAGAAGTTTAAAATTCTGAGAGCTTACTCATTTAAATGTCAGCATACCCTTTGAAGTGACATTCAAGGAGTTAACTCAGCAAGCAAACAGGAGTGTCAATGGCCATAAAGAATTATACTGTAATGCAGATGGAATAAACAGAGTCTGCAGACCTGTTGAGACTCCCTTGAGTAATGATATTTTCTTTGTTGTGTTTTTGTTTGTTTGTTTGTTTGTTTTTGTTTGCTGTTTTGGTTTTTTTCCACTTGGGGAAAAAATAAAGAGAAAGAACCTTTGGCTGCAAACAGTCTCACTACTGCACTGGTTTAGTACAAGCATTTTAACAAAAGATCCCATGAGTTTTTAGGCAAACTATGTTACTTCTCAGAAACATTTTTCTCCTTTTTAAGTCAGTTTTCCCTTGAAAATCATCCACTTAGAGAAATTAGAACAATTTTGTAGCATTTTTGGAATAAAGTATTTCACTTTCCATTGCATTTTCTCTTCTTCATACCCTAGGCATCTATTTGGAAATTTAAGCTGGAACAAATACTTCTTGCTTACTTCAGATCACTTGCTGCAGTCTTGGTTCGCTCCACACTGGCCAAAAGAAACAGCCACAGTAGAGCAAACTTACAAGGAGATGCATCTGGCTATAGACAAAAACTTTGGACTGCGAAGACACTAAAATGCTTTCCCCCAGGAATTATACAGATAATTTTTTTATTAAGAATATTCTAAAATCCAGAAGGTTAAGGCTGAGAACCTTAAATGACTTGATATAACTTAAAGGCCCTTATTATACGAATGTTTTAATGATGTTATAGACTATTCCTAAGCAAGGAACTACTTTTTGTCACTACAGATTTCTCGCAACTAATTGATACTTTTGGCACCCAAACTGTAAAATCTGCTGCTGATCACCCAGACAGAGCACTTTTGGAAGTTCAAGACCTATCTGGGCCCAAGATTCATGCTCAGATTTTCTGCTCAGATTTACACTGAAAATGAATTCCTGATTATAGACAAAAAACCAAACTTTTAAATCAACAGTTTTCACTGTGATAGTTCACCACACCAATTTGCAGTCCAAATAAAAGCCAAACATAACACCCCAAACAAAAACTATAGTTAAAAAAAAAAAAAAAAGGGAAAAAGTTAAGCAGACTTGCAGACTTCAGCTCATCCGGGGTTTACATGAGTGATTGTGGAAACTTGCTTCTAAGTCAGCTTGCCCATTTCAAATGCCAAAAGGAGTATAAATTATACAGAGGATATTAATAATATTTACATTCAGCCTCTCTAAAATGAATTCAAAGAAAGAAAAACATCTTGATCTAATAACATAGATACAATCATCACCACTCTGTACAAATATTGGAAACATCATGTCCTCTTTACTGATTGAAAACCAAACAAATAAACAGTTGTATTATCCATCAGACCATATTATTAAATAATAATAATGTATGAACTAAAACAAACCAGACTGTTCTTCATTTTAAAGTAGCAGTTTATTTACTGAATATCGTGTAACAGTGAGAAAGAAGGAGTCCTACATGTTAAAGAGATGGAGATGGAAAGCTGGCTGAAATAAGACAAAACTGCCTTGACTTACAGTAGTTATTGTCATGGTGAGTGAGATTGTGCATTTTAATTGCATTTTGGCTGGATTTTAAAATGTTACAGTATTTGATTGATATCAGTTGCAGCACAAGAAAAGGCACTGTGTTACTTTAACTTGTGAATCTGATGGTTCAGTGGCCTTGTGTCTGCTGAATTCTCATAGAGAAGAATTCAATTTCCCGCTTGTGACTGGAAAATGTATTTGCTTTCAGAGAAGTTCTATTGCAATGGTGAAATGATTGACATGAATTCATGATGAAGCACTGTACTACATACAGTACTCTTATAAACACTATGAAGTGCTTGCCTTTAAAATGTATTAGTAATTACAAATATTTGTTTTACTGCCAAGAAATGAACTTAACACTTTTTTAATTAAGAACTGAATGAAGGTTTGTGGTTTTAAATAAATCATCATCTACTGAGCATGACAAAGAGGAACTCTAGAAGAAAAACAAAGTATCTAACTTAATACAGAAAAATTAAAAGCAATTAATGGAGAAGTACTGCAAATTCCATTTTCCATTATTACAAAAGTATGAAACACCTTTATATGTTATTACTGTGTCTAGGTGTTTTCTTGTGTTCCTTTATACAGAAAAGGCTTTAGTAATAGACCTGATGTTGTGTGCCTGACTGACAAAGGCACTTCCAGAACTTCAACTCTCCAGTAGTTTAATATACATGTTCTAGCTTAAACAATGACAGCCTCTGTAAAGCTTGAATATTCAAAGAAATATACTTATGCCAGTCTTTGCAGTGAAAGAAAAGGCTCGGGTAGATGTGAACATACCCATTGGAGGAAGACCTGGCTGTGTAGGTAGCCGAAGAGACAAGGCTTTGGCCTCTGTAATCACAGGACACTCCTCTTTGAGGCAAGGTATAGGGGAGTAAAAAAACCACATAAGGCCACCAGAGGAAAAGGGAACTGTCTTCTTTACATGATTTCTTTTCTCTCCCCTTCAGAAAGCAAGACCACAAGGGATGCAAAGGGCCACACTGGCAAACATGTAAAAGTTGCAGAGGTATGACCTCACTGAGTTTACAGAAATGTGGGGGAGTAGGTCCCAATGGAGCACTCCAATGCATAGATACCTGTTTTTTTAGGAGACACATGCTGGAAAGGTGAGCAGGAAGGGTTGTGCTGTACACAAAGGAATGGCTGGAGTGTGTGGAACTATCACCACAGAGGAAGTAGTGACAAGAGAGCTGAAAACTTACGCATAAGTTTAGACAAGACACTCTCATGGGTGGCACAGGCTTTTGCTGCAGTTAAAATGAAGAAGTAAATGAAGCCTGTAGACCGCTGAAAGAAGGCTTGCAATCACAGAGCGGCTCACATGAGGGTCTACATCCAAAGGTCTACTGCAAAGGCAATAGAACTGGGCACAAACAATCCAGGAGATATCCAGAGTGTGTTTAAGATTATTTGTTGTTGCAGGTGATTGACCAGCCATTCAGTGAAATACTTTGTTGGAATGATTGCTCAAAATCAGTAAATAAGTCATTAGAATTATGAAAGCCAAAGACAGCCTTGGCTAGAAAGACCATGAGACTGTGCAGTTTAAGATCTTGAGAGAAGTAAGGCAAACAGCAGAATCCCTAGTCTGGACTTCAGGAAAGCCAATTTCTGCCTATTCAGGGACTTATTTGGTGGCATGTCATAGTATGTTTTTCTAGAGGGCAAAAGAGAGAACCAGCTTATCTTCAAGGACAACCTTCTCAGAGCACAAGAATGGCTCAACCTAATGTTCTGTAAGTAACAGAAGTGTTACAGAGAGCCAGCAT
This sequence comes from Cephalopterus ornatus, assembly GCA_013396775.1. Classification (NCBI taxonomy): domain Eukaryota; kingdom Metazoa; phylum Chordata; class Aves; order Passeriformes; family Cotingidae; genus Cephalopterus; species Cephalopterus ornatus. The sequence continues at coordinate 50,327 of VZRE01001029.1, read as the reverse complement.
GAGTCAACAGGGAACACCTAACAAGGTACACAGAGTAAGTTGGGACAAGTTACCCAGGAGGGACGCAGAGTGCTTGCAGTGACTGTAGAGTAAAGGCCCAAAGCTCACATGGTGCTCAAACTAGCAAAGGATAGAAAAAGCAACAGAAAGGGTTTCTGTAGGTACACTGGAAAGAGAAGAAAGGCTGAGCAATGTGTGGGTCTGCTGCTTAATGGGGCAAGTGACAAAGCACATGAAAAAGGCTAAGGTGCACCCCCACAGGCCTGGAAAAAGGTTTGAGGAACTGCTAAGGGCAGACCTTACCAGTGTAACCAGTGGGAAAAAACCCCACTTCTACTATGATAGAGTATAACTTTTTCTCTAGCTTTTATAATCTTATTTCTATCACATGATTTTATGTATTAGGATGATTATATTATCAGTGTCCCCTGAGACAAAAGATAACTAGTTTTGACAAAGTCATTCTGTGACCGTGATCAAGGTATTTAAAGATCCTTGTACAGTCCCCATTTCTGAACAGTACTTCTTCTCTTCCAAACTTTGTCTGATGTACCTATCTATATTGTTGAACCTACCTATGTTTTTTTGGAAAGAAATTAGCCATTTGTTTTTGCAGCAACAATGAATCTAAGACAACTAGTGTCTTTAGTGTTTCTAGGCACTTTTTAAAAACCATTAAATAATGATCAGATATAAGGTTTTGTAAAGTATAAAAGGTTTGGTCTTTTAAATTACTTTATATTAATTTAAATTATTGTTTTTCTTTTTATGCTCTCTATTTCATATATCCTCTGAACTCACTTTGCTACTTATGCCTCATTTAACATTTAATTGCTACCTTTTTTGTAGTTGAGAAGGTAACAGGTCACTTCATTTATCCTTAGCTGAGAAAGCAGAAAATGTTTTCACATCTGAAGGCTGAACTGCCTCTTTCCTTCCTTAACTCCACCTCTCTGGAAGGCGACTATATCACCTCTGTAACTCACATATCATTGTACAACTATTGATTTCAAGGTTTCCCTACAAGTAATTGCTCCTAACTGAAGCACACCAAGCTATACATTCATCAGCTGTATTATATTTAAGCACCTTTTATACTCTAAGTAACAAATTTCCCCCAATAACCTTTTGGTAATATACCAAGCTCTTCCTTGTTAAATTAGATTTGTCTTGCTGTCTCATCCTTGGGCACTTTATACTTCCTTAGGGGTGTATCTACACTCAAAAGTTCCTCTGTCTTACTCTAGCAGTCTATATGAGGCAGTGCAACTTTCCAAGTGTGGATGACACTGTATACTGCTCTAAGCATCTGTAAGCAAGTAACTCATATAAAAGATGGAAAAGAAGCTACATCAAACTAAGGCACCTTTAAACTAGTTTGCCTGCATCCACACTAGAGTTTCTTTGGGTGCAATAGTCTCAAAAACAGAATAGATACTACCTGAAAACAGTAAAGTTATTACCTGGTTCCTTTCATTTTGGAGGTCCTTGGTGTTCTCATACTGTTCCATTATGTCTATCTATTTTCCCTACTTTGTTTTATTTAACCTGAAGGCTCTTAAGTCCTGCTGGTTATTAACCCTTTATATTCGACTTGGTCAACCAATATGAAGAGACACATGGGGTGTATGAGGCACATTGCTGTGGACAACTTGAACAATTCCATTTACCACATACCAGCCTTATGTTACCACAGGTCAGCTTACCCGTTGCTGAAACAAGATTAATCCACCTCTGCTTTGAAGCAACAAATGGCAGATCAGCTTAAATCATTACAAAGGTAGTGACATAGTCCACTGAAGAGGGTAATGGAGTTTTAAATTCTTTGAACTCAGTCTGCAAGGGCACATAAGACTATGTCTATAATTGGGGTTTTTTGCATCGATCGACTCACCTGTCCTACCCTGTAATGATGAACTTTCACTTCATTTACTTTGCTTGGACTTTGGCAAATTTCACAGTCTGTGATATTAGATCAGTTCTGCATACCATTCTCTCTCACTTCCCTCATAACCAACATATATCATGTGTATTGAGTATTTAGATCTTGTATTTGGTTTTAGCTCTGCTGGTTATGTAAGGCAGAGTATTAACTCCCTCTGCAAGCCCTTACTTCTGAATGACAAACACACCATTTCCTATTTAAAACTGTTACCAGGAATTTCAGATTACTGCATTGTTGCCCAGAGGCTGTACTAAGTCTCCTTGAAATCTATACAAAGAATACATATTTTCAGATCATGCTTTTATCTTCTTCTAAAAAACTAAAAACATTTTATTCAGAGTGATTTTATATTAGTGGAGCCTACACGAACACTATAACAAAAAGGGAGATAAGGGAACTCCTTTTTCAGAAATAGTGCATTGCCTCCCCAGGAATATTTTCAAACTTCCAAAAAATTTACAAAATTGATCTCCAGATTCATTTGTCTTGGACTTCCCCTTCCATTCAAATCATTCTCTTAGAGAATTGCCACTACTTGATATTACTTTAGTTTTGTCATATTGTCTCTTGCACCTCTTTCCTAGGAATGGGTGAAACTGAATATTTTTCTACTCTTAATTGAAGAAAATGTTCTTGAATAAACAGTTCTTTCCTTCTTTTGTCCCTTTTTACTCCAAATACATTTCCTTGTTACACATTTTCCACATTTTTTTTAAGAAAATAAAAACAGAGTTCCAGCTTTAAAATCAGGAGTTAAAAATTAGTTTTAGAATGCAACTTTAAAACATTAGGTTAGCAAGGTTATCAGAAGCAAAGGACTGAAGAACTTTAGTTAATGAAATCTTTGTAGCCAGATTTTTATCACAATGCAAGGGAATACAAAATGGTTAAGAATGTAAAGCTTACAGGAAACTTAATATTTTTCATCTATGTCCTCCAAAGGCAAACATCCCACGCACTGGAATGGCAGAAACTTTCTAGATCCATTTTACACTTCAATGTGGGAACATGTGTAGTAGAAGTGTGGTTAGTCCTTTTGAGGTGAAACCTCTGACTGTAAATGTGAGTGGGCTGTGCAAAGTGTTCCCCAGAAATCAAACAAAAACTTTTGAAAACTAATTCTATACATAAGTCAATATAACAATGAACAAAATACTGATTCTAAACTCCCCTACAGAATACATAAGATTCTTCTTCCCCATCTTTCATTTCTTAGAAGATTTTACAGACAGCTTATCATAAGTATTTCTTTTATATTGAACAATGAAAAAATGAGAACTCTTTTATTGTTCTGTTTATTAATTAGTGATACATTTTTCTTCTCCAAGTTGCTCCAGATCTTCCCACACTTAATCTATTTTACCCAGACTTTACACAGGGAAATGTAAAAATTAATTTAATTCACTATGAGCCAGTAAGTTGAATGTTAACTTCTGCTTGCTGTTACTGCTGCACTTACACAAGCGGTCACCTAAACTTGTTCTGAACTTTTAAGGTACCTTGGGTGACACTACTGGTTTTTTTCTTTTGAAACAATGCTAAGGCAGATGTCCTATCTCCTAACAGATAGTAAATGATCCTGGCCTTTTTTTTCCCCTGGGAATATAGGAAAATACAAAGGGGTTTATCATCCGTGCAGTTTACTAGAAAGCCATAAATATATCTTTAATAATTGAATTAATACAAGGAATATAATCACTGAGAGAACAGCAAGAAAGGAACATATTGATTTCAGCTAGGCTGGATGTGTACATGGAAAAGTCCAGTTGCAATGCCAACAACACAGAAGGGAGGAGATGCTAAAATACTTATCTATCCACAGTGTTTCTTTCCTGTGCTTATACATTCTAGTGAACTTTATTTACATCATCTCCTTTTGGTTTTTCACCTGCCTTATTCAATGTGTTGATGGCTGAACACAGTAAGGTTCTCAGAGATTTATCCTGACAACACTCATGTGAAACATTATCATTCCTACTATTCCAATGGAAAAAGAGAGGCCTAGAAAAGTAGGTGACTTGTCCAGCAAAAAAATTCAAGTCAATGACAAGCAGAAGATTTGAGCTTCCTTAGGATAATGTACCCAATAGGGTATGGAGCGGAGATCTTTAAAGTCTCGTGTTACAACTGCTTTATTTCTTGTTCTCCTGTTAAAGTCACCATTTTGGTAACACATTTTTAAACATTCTAATAAATACCATGACTATGGAAAAAATATTAGAGCAATATTTCCTTTTTTTGTGGAAAATAAATGTTAAAACATGTTTATCTTTTAATATAACTTCTCTAGTCATTTAACTGTTTACTGTTACTTTTATTTTTCAAAAGATAGCTCCTCCAAACCTTTTTTATCATTCAACCCTATCAGTAGAAAAGTTTAAGCATGCATCACCTACATGTATTTATATAGATTTATTTATAAACCATATACATGTTTACTGACCTTGTATATTATCTACATTACGAATCATAAACAAAAATAAAAACGGAAAAGCAGGAGATAAAGAGAAAATGAACACCGCATAGGTTTTTAGATATACAATAAAATGTGTTTTTATAATATTTTCTTCTCACATCCACATGGAATGCCTTCCACCGTCCTTGAGACACATGCACCCCACTTTGGAAATCACTGCTCTAAGTAACCATTTCAGTCTGTGCTTGATTACCAGTACTGAAGAAGATTTATGCAGAGCCTTGAAAGTTGCCAAGTCCATTTGTTATTTAGATTTTCTTTTCCTACCTTTGCATACAAACAATTTTCCAAAGGGCTCACTAGAATGCTAAAGGATGCCTATGGGAACAAAAAAACTGTGTGGAGCAAGTGTCTGTATATCTAATTGCAGTTCTCAAATTGGATATCAGAGTGCACAGAAAGAATCAGTTCTCATAAAATCAAACCTGTCTTGTAAGGAAGGTGAAGGACACTCAGTTGTAACACACTACTACTACACAACCGTGTAAGTCAGTCCTTTGAGAGGAATCAGAGAGGGAAGGAGCAGTTATGTCTAAAAGAGAAAAATAGATGCTTTGAATTTAACGTCTATGGGATTAACTTTTTTTCTATATAGACAAACAACAGTGTCTAACAAATATTTATAGCAAGAACACAGGAGAGTGAAGAGGCTGGGGAGCTTGTGTTCTCCAAAGAGCCTATTGTGTTCCTAGGAACTGAAGAGGAGATAGGATGGGCACTCTATCAGCTCTAAAGCATGCCAGTCAGGCCTCTGAGATATACAAAATTTATCCCCGGTTGATTACACATTTAAAATCTAATTCCTTGCTAAGACAGACACAGGTGACATTTGCTTAACCTCTATTATGAGAGATCAAAGTGTTCTTTGAACATCTAGAGATTTAGTCAAGGCCAAGTTCTGAGTTACTACATTGAATACATTCTGTGCCAGACATCAGGGTACAAATTCTGTCTGAGGTGAGCACAGAGTTGATTCAGCCATGGCCATCACTTCCTTATGTGATGAGTTGATAGACAATTTAATATTACAATGCAGCACTCACAAAATTACCTCACAATGAAGCAGAAGAGGGAAAGGAATGAAGAGGACAGTCCTTTTACAATCTCAAATTCAGGTTTTGCTGTAGGGGGCAAGTAACTTGAAGCTTTTGCTGGGACCCCAGCTGAGACTGAAAACATGAAGGAATAAAAAAAATGAAACTACCAATATGCTATACATAATAAGAACTGTTGAGTGCAATATAAAATAAAAGCTAGGGGTGGGGAAATAGCTCATTTCTTTCTTGAAGGATCTATCTTCAAGGAGTCCTTAATAAGGCAGGATCTAAACATGAAAATAACCAGTTCAAGATGCGATTTGTATTGGTTGTGGGCGTTTTTAATATATTGATTTAATTAGTCACAATGGAACTATATTTAGAAGATAAGTGAAAGCCTCTAAAGACTTATTTATTGACACCATACGGCAGTTCTTAAAAGTGATGTTCAAATTATGTATAATGAGCCACATAAAAAAAGAGGATGCACCATAAAAGGGACTCCCAAACAAAAATGATGTTATTGTTGAAGGATATAAGTTTTAATATGGAATTTTAGAATCCTTTCAGAGACGAGGTGCCTTGCAGCTAACTGAAAATATTTGCAGTAGTGTTCGTATAACATGGTGTAGTTGCAAAAAGCACATTTTTGCGATGGATTAGAAAACAATGGTAGGAATAGACAGAGAAGATGAGTCAGAAAGACATGGGAACCTGAAAGAGTATGGCAAGTCATACTTGCTGCTCACATTTTCACTACAGTAAATGCGCCTCTCAATTTAAAACTATCTGCTCAGCCATCAACCTGCAGTTACCTATTTTGATACATTTTGATTTGATTCATAAATCAAACAATTTTCAAGAAGTAAACTCTATATCTAATGTATGTTAAGTGACTCCTGCAGCATTATTGTGTTATTCCTCTCATGTGAATTTGGTTTAATTTATGATCGTTCTTTCTTATCTGTTACTTAGATAATATTAATAACTCAAAATAACTATAAAATAATTGAACCAAATTACACGCGCGCACACACACACACACACAAAAGAGTTCAAACTCTAGCACTCAAAAGTAGAAAATCTAAAATTATGGCTTCAGCCTGAGGTCCCTATGCTGATGGTGATATCTCAGTGGATGACATTCTGTACTTCCTGAACCATTCTGAGAGGTCCAGAGGAAAATTTTTTTTCCCTAGCTAATTTTTTTCACAGAACCTGTACCTTTTAAAGTAGCTCATTCTTCACCTGTCTACCTTTGACACAAGCAATTTCCTCCTTGCTGCCTGGGTACCATCTGGAAAGAACACTGACAGTCTGGGCCACAAACTCCCTAATCTGCTTGCATAATTTTTATGATATAGGTGTTGCTATTGCAGTATTTTTAAAGAATTCCTGGCCCTAAACCTCTGGCTGGCTGGAGGGAGCATAAAGCCTCCTGACTTTTGCTGACAGATATCATGGCAATTGTGCTGTCACACTGTGAATAGCATTACTGAACTCACCTGTGTTCAGAAATAGGAGAGTAAGCAACATTATAGATACTTAGCAGTTCACTAAAGAGGTAGCAACAGAGAAGTGGGAATGAAGAGCTGTTGCTGAAGGGGCTGGAACATGTTAAACTGGTACTACTACACCTTTATTTTAAAACTGTGTATTAATTTCTAATGGCTAGTGAAAAGGCAATTCCTGACAAAAAAGCTCAATTTCGGGCAAGGACCTGTTCAGCCCATGCAGTCTTGGACTGAAGATGGTTGCTCTGCAGGGTTTGCTGGATGGAGGTGGACAGTCTACTTTCCAAGAAAAAGCGGGGTTAGACTGGAGCAAGTAGGCTCTGATAAATTGAGCTGCTACACTCTTCATTGAGTGTGTAGCTATGTGAATTTTCATTAAAAATGCATTCCTGCATCCCTGACAGAAGAGCCATTCTTTCCCGTTCTGTGCACCAATCAAAATCCTCCAAAGCAGAGTGTGTTTCAGGTCTCCCACAAAAAGGAGCAACACACGTTTAACGTGGTCCTGAAGCCCTTCCCCCTTTCCCCAGTCTCATAAACAACCAAACCAGTTTGGCTAAAAATAACTAGAAAAATTCTTGATACATGGGCATTTTCAAATTGTATTGTTTAAATGTAGCAAAAGTATAATTAAGTAGAAACAAATTTTTAAAAGAGAAAGTATCAAGTAAGTTTCACTATAGCCAAAGTTATCTGGGGCTTCCTTTGTGATATGAAATACAAAGAAAAACAAAACCAAAAATAAAACAAAAACCCAAATCCAAAGCAACCAAATAAACCCATGAAAAATCCTAAAAATCACAGAAGAAGCAGGGCTGAGATTGTAAATGGGAAAGAGAGAGTTTCCGAGGCAGAACACAGTGAGAGGTAATTAAACTGACCTGGCCTGCATACTCATACTAGCTGGCTGAAGGTAATCAGTGAGCCTAGTAATGGATCATAAAGTATCTGACACAACTTACTCAGTTAAAGTCTCTGTATGTGGATCTACTTAGAACACAGACCTGTGTTCTGAGGTTTAACAAACTAAGTCATGCTAAAAAGATGCTATGAAAAGCAGAGTTGCTGATGCCCCAGCTATCCTATTTGCCTGATATTTCTCACACTTCTGAGAGCTTTTGTCCTAACAGCAGTTAAAAAATCTGGCACAAAAAAAATAGCTTGTTCACAAGGCTGATCCCGTGGAAGTGTCTTTGCTGATCTCGTCCACAAATTTGAATAACTTTATATCTTCACGGAAATAAAAGACAGTTTGTTCATGTTAAAAATATATTTTTATTGCATTTTAGTTGATGAAGCCTAAAATAATTCTGTCATTAGTGAAGATGCTTGACTGCATCAAAGTTCTCAGGCCTGTTCAGGATATCATAAATAAGCCAGAACTTCCTTTACAGAGAAATCATGTATTTCCAACCCAGTGTACAAACAGAGTCTGGCTGTGCCCTGTAAACTGATACTTTATCTAGGGCTGATTTTGAAAGCAGAGTTCAGTACAAGCACTGATCTTTTAGTTCAAATTCAGAGTATAATGGATGGCTCAGCAGAGTGAAATAGACTGGAACAAAGATTACACAGAGACTAAGATTCACGTGGAGGGGAGGCTAAGATCAAAAAGTGGAGCAGAAATCCTGGGATTTAATTGCTAAAGGACACAATAGAGAAAGCAGAACAAGTTGCTAGGGCTGGTAATCAGACCAGAATGGCATAGACTGGGTCACAGGGCTGGTATGAGATGGGAAGAGATAAATATCTTGAGAAACTACAACAGTGTGAAGAAAGTACCCAGAGAAAATTGTACAGGAAGAGTGATGGAAGGGATGAGGAAAGAAGAGAAAATTGGAAATATGAGAACAAAAGAGATATATTGGATTAGGTGGATGGAATGAGAATTCATATAATTTAATAGGAATATTGCAGTCTAGAGAGTCCATGTGGAAAGAAAACAAAGGGTAATGAGATGGATAAGGATCTGGCTAAAGAGATGGGGGAAAAGAGAGTATGGCACCATATCATAAAAGTCTGTTTCATAAATAACCTGAAAAAGCTGGAAAGATACAATACATAGGAAACCTTATTTAATTCTGTCATTTCCTGGCTTATAAATAAGTGACTCTTTAGCTTTAAAAATAATCTTTTAAAATAATTTCCAGGTGTGCTTGTGAGTGTATAAGTATTAAATAAAAACAATAACAACAAAAAAGATTAATCACTTTGTGTGATTCACTAAAACTTAAGCTATGTGAGCACATTCAACATTTCTTTCAATCTTATGCTAGTGCTTTTTATGTGCCATTTTTACTCATAATTATTTATTCCAATAGATGTGCTATGCAACTTTTCAGGATATAGTTAATCAAATGACTGAATGGTTTTCTTTTGCTACAAGCTGAAACTCAAATATGCTTTCCCTTGCCATAGTCCATCATAGACTTAAAAACATCTTAAATGAAAAACAGATTCCTTTCATGAACATACGTAGCACAATGGCTTGCCAACATAATAAATCATCCCTCTTTATATGTCTCACATATTTGGCACAAATAACTTTTCCCTCTTATTTTTCATCTGTCAGTAGATTTGTAAGATGTCTTACTTAAATCTTATGGATCTCCTCCAACAATTTGGGATCCCTTAGGGTTTCTGGTACAGATTGATTTATTACAATAAATATTATGCAGTTTATGCCTCTGAGTAGCTCATGCTGTAGTAGTGTGTTCCAGCAAATGATTAATAACAAAATGGGTTCTACTGTACACTTATTGCCTACATACACACAGCTATTGGAATGATATAGCATTATGAGTTCTTATGGCTAAGCAGGGGCAAAAAGCATTCTTCTTTTCCATTTCTACAGCTACCCCAACAGATAACACTGAGAGCTGAAAGCAAACTGAAAAAATTGCAAAAATCTGAAAATGAACCAGAAGGAAGAAAACAGAGCACTGAGTAGACAAACTTTTTCAGTTTCAAATCACTAATAATTTTCACCTACTTTTAACACAGTATTTCCCAATCCTCCATTAATTTTTCTATAAGGTTTTTACTTGAAATTTTTCAAATGATTACTCCGTTCAACAGACACTCATTCTAATGCTATGAAACTTTCTAATTATGGATATTTTCCTTTTAAAGGAGACTTTTAAAAAAATATATACATACCCTAATCAGACATCTCTTCCTATATTATACAGATCATAGAGACAAATTAATTATCCGTAAATACAAAAGTGTTGTATGAACACATAAGTGAAATAAATCACGATATATTTACATTACTTTCTACAAAAAGTTGCCTTTTCAATTTTATTCATTTTGACTATAATGATTACTTTTTCATTGCAGAAAATATTTGAGAACAGGGGTTTCTGCACTGAAGTGTAAAGAAAAGGCCCTTCAAATGTGCCCTGAGGAACTAGCTCAGATCTTTTCAAAATCTGGTTATTAATATTCCAGTTGGTTGTTAGATCCAACATGCCTTGAGAAGTAGGGAAAAACATTTGTTTCTTTTATCCACAACTGAGATCTGTTCATCCAGTCTTATAGACTGAGAACATGCCCCATGAACAATGTACCGGCAATAACCATAAATAGTCTCTGCCCTGAAAATTCTAAGTCCAAAAACAAGAAGTACACAAAGGTATAAGTAAAGGAAGAAATGGGCCTAACGTAACTGAATGTGTTTTTATCACATAGTTGTTCAAAGGACTGCTGTACCTCGTCCACAAAATATGGATTTGAATGTTACAAAGGAAAAAGATACCACAGACAGTTTAGGAGCATCCTATTGCATAGATCTGAGTACACAGTACTAAAAGGATGTCAGACTTCTAGAAGAGGTATTCAAAAAGTAAAGGTCTAGATAAATTTCATGCACTGTTTTATTATGGAAATATAAGTTACAGAATCCTTATTTAAGAAAATAGATCCACTGATTTAATTGGGATTCCTTATGCAGGAAAGAACAGCAATAGGTAATATTGCCTTAGGTAGAATCTGGACAGCATTCCAATGATGGATTTTGGTGGTTGGAAATGCTGATTTTGTCAAAGCTTAACTTACATTCTCGGAATCATCCTGATCCAATGTGGCTCCACACTCCAGAAAGCAGAAGACAGAGAAAAACTTCCTAACAGCACCACTTGAGTGAGATGCCTAAAGTTAAGCAGCAAGAATATATCCCCTACATATAGCTTTATTTTTACAACTAAAAACTTGTTAATACAAGTAATTTATTCACAAGTTTTTAGTTTGCGTGTTGTGTGCGCACACACACACACACAGATCATATATACATATGCATATACATAGGTTCACATTACTGTGGAATACTTTGTGATATGAAATACAAAAAAAACCCAACATTGTATAAAACACCAATTTTACCAGCTATAAAGTTGTTGTCTGAACTAAAACTTGACATCCATAGTTTTAAAGCTAGAAATACTCCTCTCACTTGCCCCTTGGAAAATATTGATGAATCTGACTCTTTAAAGGTAGATCAACGTATGTTTGAGATACTTAAAATTGCCTTCAACATGAAAGGTTTTGATCAGTCACTGAAAGGTCAGTGTCTGTATGCCTTCACCAAAATTAAATATGTAATTAGTCTAAATTTAGAATATGTGCTAACCATTTAGAATATGTGCTTTAAGGTAAGATAAAGCTGCACAATACTGAGCAAGAAGGTAGAGAAAATACTTAAGCTATGCTTATACTTTATATATATTTGGTCCAGTATAACAAAGCTCACAAAGAATTAAACAGTACTGAACTTCATTCTCCTCTCCCTTCCCATTCAACACACATTTTAAAAAGGGTGTGAATTTTAGAAGGTTCAGCTCTTTAAAAAGAACAAATACTAAAGTTTGAATCGTAAACTCAGATACCTTCCATCACTGCACACTGAGGTGTTAAACTGGAACTGAGGAAAACCTAATGCTATGCTACATATTAAAAATTAGTGCTGGGAGTGCTGCCAAAAGCCACACACATGCTCCACTTCTTTGAAACTATTGTCTTTTCCTTCAGAACCTTGGTGTCATGAATTTTGATTAATTTCTTCTGTTATAACAGCAGTGAAAATTTAAAAAATAATATGACCAAAGCTTCAAAGACTTTGAAAAAATAGATGGGGTATGGGAGCTGCCTCAATAACCTGACTAGATGTTAGACCGATGTATTGGACAGCCAAATCTCAGCAAATCAGCACTGCCAAAATTCAGCCATGACTGAGCTTTAAGGCTCCAGGGAAGTGTTACTACATGCAGTGTCACTGGCATAGCCATGATGGCATTTTACACAGCACCCTCCTCCATGGCTAGGGGAGACAGAAGTATTCATTAAAGGATGGATTCTGAGAGACAAATCTCTCCTCCTCAAACCACCCACACTTCAAGATCACAGGAGATACAGACTGCCTGTTTGCCCACATGCAAACCCATTGCCTCCTGTCATATAGTTACATCTATTTGACTGTGTGAGAAATCCCTGCAACCCAGCAGGTCTAAACACAAGGTCTAAATTTGACTGTTCTGCACAGTTAACAAAGTAGTTTTACTTATGATTTCTGGTATGGAGCTTTCTGCTTCTCAAAGCGCTTCTTCACACTAGTTGTTGTAAGGATAAAATCACAGATAATATAAAATAACATGGCTAATCCAAAAGCACAAAATTCTTTACTTGATATTTTTTACAAAAAGACATCATAAATAAATTCAGCAGCTAAATCATAACACACAAAACATATCCAAATCACTGTAAATTTCTTGACAATAAACTGGTTTCAAAGGAGCTTGAAAGTTCATTTACTTTTTTGTGCTGTAAAATAACAACTCATTTAGCTTCTTAGAAATATTATGAATCGCAGACAAATTTCCCCAAAGGAAGAACTGTATTATGATATCTCTAATGTATTGCATCGCAGGTTTTAATAGTTTCTACAACAGAGGATAAGCAAAACTTATTTATCAAGTTACTCCTAAAATAGAGCACACAGTAGATAAATTTTCCATCTGTTAATTCTAAAGCAGTGAAAACTAGGTTTCTATTTATTTTCTTATTAAGGTGCAGTTGTAGGGAACTGAGGTGAAGAAAAACATTGAGTCTAAATTTCATGCAGAGTAAGTATGTGGACTTGCCTGTCTAGGAGGACACAGAACTGCATTTGAACCAATAAGAGTCATCAGCAGAAGAAATCTGTTCCCCTTCATGTAACCTGCTCAAGTAAACAAATACTCTCAGTGGTACCCAGCAGGTATGTAGAGAAAAAGTGCTGGGGGATGGGAGAGGGGGACCATACTTTCCATTTTCACAATGAATACTCCAAATTGCACATTCAGTCAGCTTTTCTAAGGTGGCATGAGATGCCTTGGATCCTCTCAAAGAATTTTAGCTGAGTTAAACTTCACTTCTGAAGTCTAAATGAATGACATTACAGTGCTGAGGAGAAGACAGTCTAAATAACTGCTCGAGTCTGGCACTAAGTAACTTCAGCACTTTTCAGATTTTTTTTTTTTAATTTGAAAACAAACATATAAAATATTCCACAAACAGTAGAAGAGTAGGGACACGTGCTACTTAATTTCAAGGGACAAAACAGAGGTTGCCAAAGGAAGAAACAACTCTTGTCACAGCCTATGCTGTTGTTTTCACTCTTCTGTCAATTTAGACCTAAATGTTTAAGTTTTCAAAGCTAAATAAGCATCTTAGGTATGTTATTCTCCTTAGTTCTGAGTGACACTGTGTATCTAAGATGTCCCAATCAGCTTTGAAAAACCTCACACTGTAATTTCGATTCTGAAGCAATTTTACTCTGTATCTATAATATGAAAGTACAAACAGAATATGATCCTTCCACTAGATTTTTGTTTACACAGTATTGTACCCTGACTGAGAACAACCTGATAATTTATGACAGAATAACCTGATATTTTATATACTTTATTTTTCATAGTTTTGGTGTTTTGTAAGTTTTCTCCATAAAGCTATAGACAAAACTATTAATTGGAACCAAAAGAAAGATAGATTCATAACTGTCAGTTTCCCAATTGCTTTTTTTTTTCAAAAAAAAAGGTGCAAATTTTTTAAGTACCTGTTTAATTTATTTGTTCCTCACAGTTACATGCAGTTACAACAAATTGTTGATCTTTTCCATCATTTTTATTATTGCCTACAGAGTATCTGAACATGCTGCCATTGAGGCAAAAAGGAGTCTGCCACTTCAATCAGATCATGTTCTAGCATAGACCTAGCAGCAAGTTTTAATATTGAAAATATGTATTGACACTTCAGACTCATCATTTTACCTTGAACAGCGTTAGAACTAATCATTACTTGTGTGTCTGAAGGAGCTTGTCAAAGCCAGGCTTTAACAACATTGCTTTCATGTTGGGTCTGTCTGGTATGGAGTTAACTTTCTTCCCAGCAGCCTGTATGGTGCTATGTTCTGGACCTGTGACTAAACCAGTGATTACAAATGCTTAGTCATGCTTGAACAGTATTAAGGTGCTCTATTTTTCACTCTGCCCCCATTGCACAGACTAGGCTGGAGATGGGAAAGAAATGGGAGGGGAAACAGCTGGGACAGCTGACCCAAACTGACCAGAGAAATATTCTATTCCAGATGAAATTCTCAGCAATAATCAAAATGGGGGGGTGTAGGTTACTGTTCCAGGTAGCTGTTGTTTGGTGAGTGGTGGGGCATCTGTCTCCTTGTGTGATCTGATGAATGACTGCCTTTGCATCATTTTTGGGTTTTTTTCCTTTCTGACGCTTATTGAACTGTCTTTATCTTGACCAAGAAGTTTTCTCACTTTTGCTCTTCTTATTGTCTTCCCCACCCTTCAGGGTGGGGTCAGGGACGGTGAGCAAGTGACTATGTTGGTGCTGTATCAGCTGGCTGGGATCAACTATCACAGCTTTACATCTTGCAAATTAGGTTTTATTTCATAAATAGAAATTATTATTTTTTTAATTTGAAAGAAATAAACAGTTTAAGTGAGAGAAAATGGAGTGCGTCATCATCTCCTTCCTGCCTACTGCATTATCCCAGTATTTCCTGCTTTCCTTACACTTTTTCTTAATCACCAACATTTTAGTGGCTTCAGAGATGCAACAAACTCTACAAAGAGGTTTTTTTTGAGACCTTAGGAACAATATCATCTTTCCATTTCCTGTGAAATTTGACTTGGCAGTAACTCAGTGGATTTTAGTTCTTATATCTCATAATCTCTGCTCTTCCCACGAGCTGTCTGCACTCAGTGTCTCACAGAGTACATCCGATCTGCTTAAAAAAACAAAATTAAATTAACTGTTATAGTCCTCCTGACTAACTAAGCTACTTAACTGTTGTGTTTTCAACCATTCCAACTAGGTCTCTCCAGAACATGTACTCTGCAGACACAACCTGGGAACTCCTGAAATTATTACCAAAAGGTAATATGGACAGCTGTAAACATCAGTTTTGGCACTTCACTGTCCTCTAACAGTACCTCAAAAGGCTTTACAGACCTCATACAATGCATATCTGCAATTTCATGGTAAAAAAAAAACAACCACTATTGTGAGCCGCAACACTGTTTTATAAACCATTCAGGACACTTTGAACTGGAAGTGTCTCTCCCTGCCTCACCCCTACCCCGCCCCTCACACACGTTCTCAAAATTCAGATTTGGAGACAGCTGCACAAATTTACTATGGTGTGAATGAACTAATCCACTCCAGAAGGTGTCTGTTCTATGTGTATCAGTAAGTCTGAGCGTGCAGTCTCAAAGGTAGCAAGAGCTCTAGGATTCTCTTTTGTTCGGTAGCAATGACAAACCCTTACAGACTGTCTAGCTATACCACCTTTGTTTCAGAATCTGCAGTTCTTGACTTATTTAGCAAAACACAGTAAAATTTCCACAATCAGCTATGTATGAACAAGTAAAAGAGATTACATCTGTCACATCCGGATGTACAACAGAAATATACAGATTTTATAATAATAGATTTTAAACCTCTTATCATTTCAGGGGAAAGGGAAGGAAAAAACTGTGGAAAGTAGTTTTTCAAAAAACTACTTAAGGGCAAAACTGTTTTGGACTAAAAAGCCTCAAAAAACAGCTTGTCTTTTTCCACAGATTCCATTTATGGTAGTATTTCTTACTTGAAATTGATTATAATTTTATGAAGTTGTATGAACTGTAAAAAAATCCCTTTTATTTTAGCAATTTTAGGTGTTTATGTGAAATGAAACCTTAAAAGAAAAGATACTCATGACCATGCATTATTTCCTTTACTTTCCTGTCTTTCTCCTTATTCGATATCAGATTCGCAAATACACGGACTCTAGGAAAAATGACACATATATTGTTTTGAAACTCTTCCCTTGGCATTTTAATAACTGATTCACTGTTTCTGGATCATGCAATCTAAAGATCACAATGAATGTTCCAGCCCAGCAAAATCTGCAGGCAAGGCATAACTGTGACCAGGCAAGTACTTCAGTCGAGGGATTTGGGTAAAGCACCATTGTGCTGCGCAAGTTTAAGGTGAGAAGACTAGTACCTTGCATGATTCATCTCGCTATTTGGTTATGTTTGTTGTACTGACACAGTGAAATATTATCACTGTGTAGTGACTTCAAGTTTGCAGTTATGGAAGAAAGGAGTTTTTATAGGGGATTTTTGGCTTGGAGCCCATGTTTGTGATTAATAGGTATCATATTTTCGGGGAGCTAAACAAATAGAGAGGAGTATAGTCAAACCCTGAAAGAGGTGCAACTTTATATAAATTGTGTTAGACTCCTGCCCTCTGTTTCAGTGTTTATCTTCCATAAAAATCTACTCTTCCACTATATAAGATTTATTATTATGCATCACCTATTCAGAACTCGTTGAACCAGGGTGCTTTTATTGCAGACAAAGGGGTGATTTCTTTATTCTGCACATAAACAAGCACTATGATCAGAAAAGCACTGCATACTGTACCATCTCTTACTCTAGCAGGATTTCTTTGGAATCTCTATTTTAAAATTGCAACCAAAGCTTCTAGATTCAATCAGGCACCTCACTAACCAAATGAAGAGCTTTACATGCATAAAGACTGAATTTTAACACTGCTTAAGAACCTTGATGGAAAAATATACAGTGTTGCACAGAGATCTGTGGGTAATGTGGTAGAGTTTGCCATTTACCCCATACAAAGCTGTTCTTCATGGAAAACACAGCATACTGGAGCCCTTGTTGGCTGAGTGTGGAAAAATAATGACTAGCCACCTGGATCCACAGTCTAATCCACGTAATATTGCTGGTGATGAATAGATAGAGCAGCAGCAGAACTGAGACTCTGAAGTGGCAATAACAACACCACAGTGGGTTGATCAGTAGTTCACCTTTTGGGTGGCACACACTTGCCTCTAGCTGCTGTGAAAGATTTACAGAAGTAGTATGACCTGAAGCAGAGGATCATAAAATAATGTTTGACAGCCAGCATTTAATTTGTCTTTTTTTCCAAGCCTTTTGGAAGAAGAATTACACTAGGAAATTGGAGTCATTAGCAGGGCAGTCTTATACTTAATAGACATTTGGACTTTTCTGCTCTATAATTGCCATTCTAGCCAGTAAAGGTGTGCCAGACTTCATCAATTTTGTATTGTTACCAAGACAAAATCACCTTCTAATGAGTAAAAAGGAGAAAGAAGATAAAAATGGGAGGAAAATCAAGGTTTTTGTGCTTTAAAAGTTGAAGCAAGAAGAGCTGGAGACAACACTTCTATTTGCTACTTTAACTTTATGATGCAGGCAAGGACCTGCCTTTCCAGGAAAAAAGTCTGGATCTCTTCCATGGTAGAGAAAATCCAGTATTGACAGCAATTACCCTTATCTTAGTGTTGACTGGTGCAGCTAGGAAATTAGCACCTAAGAAATTGGCACCAAGAATACATTTTAAAGAAGTGAAATTCAGTAAAGTTGTCCCTTCCCAGCATCTTTGTATCTTACCAAATAATAACTCCAAGCTACAAAAAAAGCATTTGAAACACACAAAATCCACCAGATTACTGTGTACTTTTAATTAATATTGTGTGATTTTATTCTTACTGAAAATTGATGCATAGGTTAGTTAGGAATTAATCTAAAAGCAAAGCTGGCAGAGCCCTTTTATTCAGTGGATGAGTTCCTACTGACCACCATCATTTAATATGAGGCTCAGCCAAATACCAGCAACCAGTTCACACTGGTTCAAGAAAAACTTTCCATTATGTTCCCATTGTTTTCTTTGCCCAGCCAATCATGAACTCAATGAAAAGTAATGCTCCTGCTTATGCAGCAAACAGTCATAAGACCAGCTGGATGAAGTAAGCTGGTCCAGTGAAAGATGTCCCTGCCCATGTCAGGGGGTTTGGAACTAGACGATATTTAAGGTGCCTTCCAACCCAAATCATTCTGTGATGATTCTATGATAACACTTTAAATAAAGTGTGCACTGATTGTGCTTATCATGTATTTATTTTCTGACACTGTAGGAGTAACTGTTCAGGTTCCTTCAGAAAATTTGACAGAGAATTCTTCTTTATAACAACAATCAGTAATAGGTATTGCTGTCCCACCAGCCTGGTGCTGAAAGCCTTTTAATTTTGTGCAGGATTTTATCCTCTTGCTCATATCATGTCACAGGCCAGAAAGATTCTGTTTTCTTTTGCTTCCTTAAGTCAAGTTTTTATATACAATCAGAATTTCAAATGTATACCTCTAAGGTTTGTCAAATGCTCTAAAGAGTGCATCTGAAAGTAACAGTTTTAACCCAGGGTGATATTCACTCTGTAAATTATACCCTCCCGAAAAAAAGAAGTCTCTGTAGCACAAAGAGAACATTCATTGATTTCCTTTCAGCAATTTCAAAACTGTATAGGAACTGCCATTCAAAATTATCACATCCAAATAAACTTCATTATTTTATGTTTTTCAACTAAAACTGTTGCTCTAAGTAGACACAGCAACATTTTCCAAAGGGACTAATGCTGAAGTAAAACAAAGCAATGGCAGAACACAATGTGTGAAGGAAAATAAAACAAACAGTAAAGTTAACAACAACTCTCTTTCCCAGAATTTTTCCCCTTGTAGGTAAAGAAAGATATCTTTTTTTCATATTTATTTAGGTGTTTTGGTTTTTTTTTAAGTCTATACATAAGGTAGATCTATATAGTTATTTCTCCCTGCAGAGACCAGCACATATACAAGCACTGCTTCTTTTCTCCTGGGTTCCATTAAGAACCTCTCCTGAACATCTTCAAAAATCTTCCTCTAATATTTTCACACTTGCTCTTTCATTAAAAGTGATTTTTTGAGCAGGTCAGCAGCCTAACAAATTTTTAATCCAATGTTTATTACCTAGTATAACAAGAAGTTTTGTAATTTCACTTTTCTTATATACTTGAAGTTGAATCTGATTAAGTTTGCTACTTTGCCCCAAAATCTCAGGCAAAAATATTTAGGATTGGATTTTAAGAAGACTGTAGATATCTATGGGAAGCTTTGAAAATTCCATCATTTTTCTCTGGCTTGGAGTCTTAATACCTCCTTAAAACTTTAATCCCTGTGTCTAAGTGCCTCTTTGTGAAACAGAAATAATATGAGCTATTTACTTCCTCCTCTCGAAAACAGGTTGCTGTGAGCACAAATTAAGACTGTGAACTGACGACTGCTCAGATACTGGAGGTCTGTAAGATGCACACAGTCAAATAAGATCATCATGTAAAACAAATAACACACTTTGTCAGCTCTAACTGCTCATTAAATAAGGTGTCCCAGAAGTACTATCATTATTCTTCAGTTCAGTTCAAAAACAAACATAGAAAAAAACACCCAAAACTTTCTGTGCTTTCTAAAGACAAAAGTTTAAGCTTAAGACTCCAAGCCCAAACAATTCATTTGTGCTTAAAAATGGACACCTGAGACTGCTCCTACTGAACATGTGACAACGAGACTTTTGCCTCTAGAAGAAATAGTGAAGGGGTTGGAGGAAAAAAAGGAAAGATCTTTACACATAGCAAAGACTTGCAGCAGGGCATTCTATTCAGTGCAACATATGGCACATGCATTTTCATTGCTGGGTATGTTTTATTTACAGCTGTGATTTCTTTTGCTCTATCTTTCCCTTTTCAGTTCAAAGCACTTTCGTTTTCTTCTGAGCTCTATACTTACACAAGGAGATTTTTGTAACAGAGCAGTGAGGGTAGAGGAAGGGATTCACCCAATTTTGACAGCACAGTCAGGACTGCTTAAGCTTCTGCAACTAAAGTAGGTACATGTACTGTCTTTTCCTTCTACTTAATTAAACTAGCTTTTTCTCTTCTTGAATGTGGGAAACCTAGACAAAATGGTGAGGTGATGATGCTATATTAAAGTTGTGAATGTTATGTCAGAGTGAAAGTTCCGTAATTATTTGAACATTGGGAGAATTAATTTATCTCATCCTTGAGTCTGTTTATTTCCTGCCCATTTTTCCTCAAGCAAACCACTTCAGTTCCTCAGTTCCTGCTGTGCTCTGTTACTGTATTTATAACACTTTACTAATGAAAAAGTATTTTTCTGTTTGGAGGCAGGGGGAAAACCGTGGACAGAAAAAGCAATATGGCAGATCCTTTATATCCTATCAAGCATAAGCTATAACTAAACCTGTCCAAAATACTGAGACTTCATTGGCTGAATGGACATCCCACACACAAGCAAAAATAAAAACCTGCAAAACCCAGAAATATTTTCAAGTTAAGCTACAGAATTGCTTAGATTTATAGAGATTTTACTCCTCTCTCTATAAAATATAGTCAAAGTTAATCATGGAAATATTTACAAGGACAAAAAGTTAATAACTGTAATTTGCTTTATGCTATGTAAAACTCATCTCAATTTGATCTTGAAAAAGCCCACTGACATTCATTCAAACCTATGGAAAGGCCATTTGGCTGTAAACAATTGTGGTTAATCCAGAGCTTGGTTATCACATGACCAAAAATAAGGAAGTTCAACTGATTTGTTAGTCTTTTATCACACAGTTCTGCTTTGCTTTTTTTCAATTAACATGCTGAGTACAGTGCTTCAGAGGGTAGAGTAATCAGGGGACTGGAACTGTACTGCGAAATACATTATGATTTACAAGGCACTGTAAGGGAATAAAGAACGATTCATTTCAAAGACTGCCTAGTGCATCCACAGAACTATAGCTACAAAGTGCTCACTTCTGTAAAAATTCTCCATTCTCCACTACAGTACCAGTGACAATTATTGGCACTACAGCAGTGAGATCCAGTGAAGACTGGAGACCCATTGGTCTGAATGCTTTTCAAGTACATAATACCTAGTGAAAGGGAATAAATCGGCTGGACAGACAGAATGGGGAAGAAAGACAGAAGATTTATAAAGTTCAGTTCCTCAAGGGCAAGTCAGTATAAGAGACAAAGCTAGAACCCACCTTTCCTGATCGCCATCCACTGGTTTTTCATTAGATCATGTAGCCTCTCTTTGACACTATTTATTATGGTAGGTCATCTATATGAAATCTCCACATAAATAGCTTAACCCACATTTAAGGACCTTTTTTGGCAGATACAATTTATATACACTTGTACATAAAGAACTTCAGAACAACACCTAGTTGTGTGTAGGAATATAATTTCTAAAAGACAGAGGTGGGGTTTTTTTTCAGATGTATTTTCCAGGTTGAAAAGAATCCCTGTATTTCCCAAAGGGGAACTGAACAACTCATTGAACTTAAACTATCAAAAAACTCATTAAAAAACCAACTTAAAATCTTAACAGTTCTATTTTATATCACTGAAATATCTCAAGTACTTGGAATGACACATAGTTCTCACTGTACAAAAAAAAAAATAACCTTTATGAATCCTGACTAAAGACCAACTCCTACCTGTTTTTTCTTGAGCTGTTGCTGGAAACCTGTATGTGCAGACAGCATATGTGCAAGTTTGTCAGTCTTCAAAGGTACATCTTCTGGTTTTGTATAAGAAATTATCACAACTCACACATTACCAAATTACATATAACTTTAAAACCTGTTGTACTATTACATAGAATTTCACTTTTATTTTTAAGTTTCTCCCCGACCAATTCACTTAGATTGCCCTGGAAACTAAATCAATTTCTTGCCATTTCTACAATCCTGTCCATCAGCATTTGTCGTGTGAAAAAGGACTGTCAAGAAGTGAGTTCTGAAACTGTCTCCAGAAAAGCACAAAATTAAATCCCATGTTTACATGGTTCTGTGAAAGGCAATAAGACTGTGCATGGCTTGCCTTCCAATATTCTCTGTGCAAGTTGTATCAGGGGTTTAGGATGCTGAAAACAAGGGTGGTTGACCAAAAGAAACATACCTTACAGACAAAGATCACTATCCTCTGATTATGCCCTAGTTTCAAACAAACAAAACCCCAAATAGGGAGTATACTTGGAGATGGTAAGTAAATTTCTGTGACTTATGTAGCAGAGGAGTAGAGAGAAGACTGTCAGTCAGGCGTGAAAAATATGACCTTGATTATGTGGATGGTTATGGTTAGGTTTATTGCTAATACAGAATCTAAATATTGCCAATGCAGTGTATAGCATACCATGTTTAAAGGGTTATAATATAATCAGATTCAGCTAGAAACATACAGGTTTATAGGCTTTATAGTCTTTGGCCTTGCAGAATCCGTAGTTTCAAAGCAACAGAGCACCTGGGGAGATATGTAAAAGTGAGTGCTCCCTGTCTTTGTGCTGGATGTAGCCTGCAGGCATCTCTGCTGGGGGGAAGCAGATGGGGAAAAAGGGAGAAAATCCATCTGGAAGCTGCCTGCAACCTTGGGAGACCAGTTGGCCCTGTCTCCAGCAGCGTTTTATGCCCTTTTGCAGGCCAATGTATACCAAAGTCAATTGCAACCATCACAGCTGCCCCATCTCTGGAATGAATCAATCATGCGATCATCCAGAGAGCTTCCCACCTGGTCATCTTGTCTTAGGAGAACTCACACCTGTAGTTCTTATCTTAAGAGAAGTCAAGTTGCCCATCAGAGAACAATCACAAGGGAGAGGGGATGGGGCAGGATGCAAACAAAGACCTGACTAACTCTTGTTGCTGTCACAATTGAAAAGTATTAAAACTCTTGGGTTTAACATCATGTTATGTACTCTTATCATATACTTCCACTTTGGAGCACAGCAAACTTTGGAAGTCACAGAGAAAAATGTCCCATTTAACAAGGAGCTGTTGCACTCAGCTTGTTTGACTGATTGTGCCTTTTTTCTTATATGCCAAGGCACCTTTAAAAACAGAGCAACTGCCACATATGACTTTCAAATCAAGGACATTCTCATTTCGGGAACAATCAATTAGTTCATATTCACCACATAATTTTGTGTCTTCTATGTGTAAATGGACAGCATCACTGACAAAAAGTAATTTAAAAAGGAATATAATCATTAGACTTTAAAGAGATTTTTTTGGTTTTACTTTTAAAGACTGACATGGTTTATATTTTATTCTAAGTGGGAATTACAGGGGAAAAATTGCAACATAAAGCATTCCATCTTTCAAAATGGAATCTCAACAAAGAGTAAAGGCAAACTTTACTTACTTTCCAGGATTACAGGGCAATTTTTTGCATGATATTTTTCTTTTCATAGTAGTTACACTGAATTGCTCCTTTTTTTTTTTTTTTTTACTATGGACTTAAATTATAAAGATTTGCTTGATTCTACAATAACTAATTCAGTATGCTATTTCCAAAAGCAAATTGTACTTTTATATTTTCAATTTTTACTGTCTCATTCAAATACTTCTTCTAATGATGGCGTCTAACTAGAATAAAATCAATACACTTTCTATTGCAAGTCTATGGAAGCTTCATATCATAAAGTCAATTCTAGGCAAAATAGAGAAAAATATCCAATGAAAGTCTGAACTTCTGGGTAAGAGAGCATTTATAGATCCATTATTTAAAGGGTCTTATTGTATTTTGTTGCGTAGTGGTACAGAGGTCAAAGGAAACCCGCACCCTTGCAGAGGTTACCCCAGAAATCAACACTTCACAGGTGCTCAGATGTACACATTACTTCTTTGAGAGGACCCTTACCACCATCAGTGGCACCTCAAATAAATCCATCTTCACACTGAATGTGTTATTCAAACAGATACCACATGAGCTCAGTAGAACAAGAACAGACAGCATAAATACTTTTGATGTACTAAGAAATGTTATCTCAGTACTCACCTACCTCCGCATACAGAGATAGTACAATGGCTTAATAGGTCCCAAGAATAAGCCTGTAATTTTATTGCTTTGTTTAATGACTAAATGTACAAAGTGATAAAGAAATATTCCATTAGTAGATGGAATAGATGGAATTAGTAGGGATTTAGAAATATTACTCTCTAAACGCACAGGAGGCATTTGTACCATGACTGACTCTGCCAACAGAGAGAGTTGCTTTGCACTCAAAAGGATTGCACTTAAATCCTGGTCTCTAAAATACTAACATTGAAATATAAGACCAGGACCGAGATCCGTGAAGAACCTTCTATTATACATACGCAGGTACTAAACTTACTATATCTTCCAATGTGAGAGACAATATTTCCAGCTATAAAGTAAAAGAATATTGAAAAGCAGAATGAACTCCATCTGTGCGTCAGGTGTAAGGTTTGGTCTACACTTTAGCCAAGTACAGTTGAGAAACAGAGAGTAAAGAGACAGGCCTTTACTAATAAGTCTCTTCAGATGTGTTTCTTCATTTTCAAACATATATAAGATATCATTTCTTTCGATCTCATGTCAAATGAAGGGGATTCTCCATTCTAGCAGTTCTCCAGCCAGCTAACATACCACCAGCAAGTGGTACAATGAATGATGTCCTGTGAGATTAAATACATTGCTGCACTTTTCCACTTATGACAGATTACCTCAGCTTTTACTTTCTGACTGTCTTGATTTTCCAGCCCTTTCGTGAACTTCCATGCTCTTCACTGCTCTCTGGGACATGTCCCACTCTCCAAGAAGCCAAAAAAGCAAAATGGCAAAGGAGAAGCAATGCTCATATCCTGTGGTGAACCTGCGAGCTGGAAAGGTCCTGATTTACGTACAAGGGAGTGAAGATATCTCAGAAAAATATCTTGAAAGGTGGTTTCAAAGTCCAAAAATTAAAGATAACCAAGATATGGAACAAGATATCAGAGCTAAAATGAAGACATCTATCTTGTCTGTACTATTGACTGGCAGCCAGATACTTCAGTCTATAAATATTAGCATCAGGATGAAGCCCATTTGAGCCTTCCCTGAAGTGCAGCCAGATTGCACACCAGGTGACTCTTCCCTTGAGTCAGAACACCTCGCAAGGGTTGAGATTTCTTACCTGGGACTAAGAGATCCTTCCTTGCCCAAGGCGGACATATCCCTTACTTACAACAGATCCTCTATTAGTGACTGACAGCATGTTGAATTAATACTAATCCAAGTAGCTACTCAATATTAATTATTATACCATTTGTATAGATAATTCCATGACATAAACTGTTGCCCAAGTCTGAGAGGAAGATTGGACCTAACTGCACCTAAGCTCCATCAGGAATTTAGAAAGGAAGAGGGTACACTCTGAGCCTCATGACTTAATGGAGGGAGGTTCCTCCTCATCCTTTTGAATCTATGATTTCTGTGTTAATTTTTTAAACTCAATTCTAACTCAATTTTCCTGTGGAATTTTTCTTCCATGCAGTAATTTATAAGATGAGCCTTACCATCAATCTTATTGAACCTTGGAATATCCTTGGTAAACTTTGTTAAATTCCATCCAAATCTTTGAATGCTGGAAAATTATTAATTTACCTCAATAAAACATATTGCTACTTCTCTTCTTTTGCATGAGGTGCATTCCTGTCATACGTGACACATGTCCAGATTGCTTTCTGCAGGGCTGCCCTCCAGCCACTCCTCTCCTAGTTTAGACTCCTATCCAGCATTATTTCACCCCAGGTGTTGAATCTCCAGTATTTGTTCTTATTATGTTTCATTCCATTGGTGATTGTCCAACTCTCCAATTCAGTTCCCTCTGCAAGGCCTCTTGTCCCTCAAGAGAGTCATCAGCACCTCCCAGTTTAGTCTCATCAACAAATTTACTAACTGTGCATTCAACTCCTGCATCCAGATAACTGATAGAAATATTGAACAAAACAGGCTCTAGAATTGAGCCCTGAAAAACAGCACTGGTCACCAGCATTACGTAGCCCCGTTCATTAACACCCGTTGAGCCCTGCCCTTCAGCCAGTTCTTCATTCTTCACCTAGTGTACCAGGTACCTGCTGATTTCACAGTAGGGAAGCTTGTCCAGAGGGATACTCAGAAGGACAGTATCAAAAGTTGTACTAAAATACAGGAAAACCTACATCCACCACGTTCCTTTCATCCACAAGGTTTTCATCCACAGAACTTTCCATTTGTGAACACATGTAGACTCAGCCTGATGATTGCATTATCCTTTAAATGCCTTTAAATAGCACACAATATTGTATCTTCCATAATTTTCCCAGGTACTGAGGTTAGACTAATGAGTCTGTAGTCCCTTGGGGCTTCCATCAAGTCCTGGTTGTAAAGTGGAATAGCATTGGTAAGGTAGGTTCTAGTGGGCAGGGACTTCTCCAGGCTCCCAAGATCTTTGACAGATAATAGACAGGGATCCCGAATAACATCTTCAGGCTCCTTCAGGACTATGGCATGAAACCCAGCAGGCCTCGTGGCCTTGTGAGCATTCAACTGACATAATTGATCCCTTACAATATCAGTGTCCACAAATAGAAACACTCCACAAAAATAAGTCCTGCTTCCTAAAAGGGATAATTTCTCTGGGGTTTTTTGTTTGTTTTTCAGAAAAGAGGAGATGAAAAATGGGGCATTAGCACATCAAACATAAAAGTGAAAACCACCTAGATACAACCTCACATCTGAATCTGAAAAATTGAACTTCTTATTGCAGATCTCTGGTTTATAATCCAGAATCCTCTAATAAACAATCAACAGGATGGTAGAAACGGAAGAGCAGTAGCTCTTTGAGAAGCCTTTTAGATATAGAATTATAGTAAAGGTGTTCTAACAATCATGATAGAACATAGCTTACATTGCAACCAACTCTGAAAGCATTGGCTGATAATTTTCGGGATTGTATTAAAAATGCAAATTTAATGAGAAAATAATATTTTTTTAAATTTCCATTTTAAAGGGGGCACAGACTTAAACCTCCATGAAATACAAATCTTTCTCCAGATTTTTTTAATTACCAGCATTAAGCAGTCTTAAATTAATGTATCAGTTTTCATAAAAGACCTTCAGAGAATACTACCACATCTTTTGTATCACTGAGTCATAAAATAAAAGATGCTTTTTTTAGGGTTTTCTAAAGACCTACATTTATATTTAGAAGAGGAGAAAACCAAAGGAAAAATCTTTCCTGGATGTCCTTATGATGCTGCAAATGGCTACTTGAAATTAGTTCTGTGTATACAAAAGCATATTTCAAATTAGAAGAATCAGTGATTAGAAGACAGTTTTAAGATCATCCTCATAGGAAAAAGGATGAAACAGTGATTTAAATTTAGAAAATATGTATGATTTTGAAGTGCAGTTCTTTTTTTCCTCTTCACTTTGAGGTGATTAGGAAGAAGTCCTGAGAATGAAAGAACTAGAACTGAGACAGATAATGACTAATGTGTTATAATTTAAGACAGTGTAGAAGGCATAGGTCTACTCTCTGTCAATATCTTTACTTGAGACAAAATTGTTCCTACCTTGTAAAATTGCACTGGTTGAGTAAACACAGATTTTATAGAGAGGTAAAATTAATCTTGAGGGCATTTTAGGGGGTGTTCCTGCCTCCTTCTCCCCTATTGGGCCGTTTCAGTGCAAACTCAAGTTACTAAATCAGTACCCAAAGTTTATGAAGCCTTTCAAACTGTGCTTAACTGCATCCCATCAGGAAGACTTTGTTTCTAGTGTCACTCGCTGCAGAAGTACTATATTGCCTCCTGAAAGCCACAAGTTGCATAAAAGTCTGGTTATTAAAAAAATTATCCTTTGCACTTGAGAACAGATCCTCTCCACAGCCAAAGAGTTGCTGGAGTTAACTGGCTGTGAAATGGGAAGTTGCAAGAGGGATAAGGGAGTTGGAATTGTTTAATCAGCATTTTGCTAACTCAGACGTGGAGATCCTGTCACTTCTATTTCAACTGTATGATATCCATGGATGATGGCACTGCTGCCCCTGGGCCTCATATCACAATACTCTCAGAGCTGTTAGCACTGTCCTCCAACTCCTAAAATTGGTATAGGTTTTAAAATAGGACAAGGGCATATTGGTTTAACAAGTAGAGACAGGGAACACACATTTTAACTGTATGCACTATGAGCGATAGAGTCCAAGTAAGGGATACTTAGGGCTTGGCCAATGAGGATTATATTCTTACTAGTTCTCCTGTGTAACTGCAAAAGAGAGACAAAAGAAAACTAGAACTTGTGTCTGGCAAACAAATTTCTTTATGGTATGAAGACAGTGACAGACTGCAGTCCCAAGAGTCTTCACAAAACAGCAACTCCAAACCAGGTTGAAGCAGATGTCGTAAAGCTATCACCAGACATATCAATCACATCACACTTCACGAGTATGATCAGCTATGAACAGAGGCACACACAGTCCTATTTTTTTGGCTCTGAAAAAAGCAAACAGGATTTCAGCTTATAAGAGGTCTGTGAGTATACTATTCAATCACCAACCCAATTTAAGTGTAATTGTACAGAAGAGGACTGTACACTTTAAATATGAATGCATGTTAAAAAAATAAAGGGAAACACCTCTATCTGTGATCTATTTCCCACTCTATTTTAAATTTTCCAAGATTAAAAACCAAAATAGATAACAACCTACTGTCCTTTTGGGCATGCAGCAATAGAAGGATTTGCTTATGAAATTAGTGATAGAAGTAGTTGGAGAAGTGGATGGAGGAACCACTAGTTGCATATTCAAAGGAGGAGAGCAAAGCAATCTGTTCCCTTTAAATCTGAGTAAAAATTATCTATTTAAGAGGACTTAACATGATTCAAAATGTCCCAATTAAGCAGTCATGTCACTTAAGCTAAATGGATACAAACATTACTAAGGGTTGTTTATAGATGCTTGTCTTTCTAACTCAATTAGTTCTGTAGAAGCATTTCTCATGACCTTGAGCCATTGTCTCAACACCTCTCATTGCAATTGGAAGAGAATTTTTTTGGTTGCTATTGTATAAGATAGACAAAGCACTAGCCTGGAGCACTTTCTGACCTTTAACTGCCATATTAATATCCATAATTGGAACTGAAAGGCCATTTAGGCTGAATATCACCTCAACAAAGAAATCTGAACAATTAGGATTATCTCATTAAAGCCATGAGCCATATAGTCCCTTTGAGAAAGGGGGCAAGAGGAAGGGTTCTGAGGATTAGCCCCATTAGTCTGTTTTTCCCAACTTTACTTTGGCAGTTCTAACGAAGACAACAATCCCAGTTCCTGTTGTTTGAAAAAACTGAATTAAGGAATGTATGAATTAAATGTCTTATTCAAGTGATTTCTAAGCTTATGCTTCAGAATGCCAATAGTCACTGTCTGCAATAAATTAAATTATTTAGAATCATGAACCATTGAACCCAGTTTTAAACCTGTAGCACCAAAGTCTGTTACAGTAGTAATTGTCATGTTGCCCTACATTTTGTTTTAAGAACTTTCATCTGAGATTTTCAGTAAAACTACCTCCTACTCTGTAAGGATATAGAAAAACTTAGGGAATTCTTCTTTTTTTTTTTTTTTCCAGTCTTTCTGAGCTGCCAAATGTTTGTCTGATTCCTATCCCTCCCTTAATACAGCCTATGAACACAGCAACTATACCTGTGACGTAGCACCACAGCAACATTGGTGGCACTGGTTTTTCTACCACATAAACATGAGTTATATCTATGTCAGGTGAAAGTGCTTGATCTCTCAGAAGAAATGAAAATAGTTGCTGTTTAACAGTGATTACACACTATACTTGCCCCACTATGTTCCCTGTACTTGGCCATTTTCTTTATATGTGCACATGGACAAGGGAATATTACTTTTTTTTTTTTACCAGTTTGTTCTGCACTGCTCATAGCCCATAGTTTTTATTTTTGGTTCTCTTGGTGCACTGTATTCAGGCCTTTATACTTATCACCTAGGTTGGTTGGAGTTTTGACAAAGAGTCCCATGCTGAAACAACTCCAGGAAATCCTCTGAGGAAGGCTAGAGCACTGGAGGTTGAGTTCCCTGCCTTGGCTCTCAGACTGTTCACAAACCAATAGAGGAACAGACATGGAAGAAGAGCTCTCTGCAGCTCTTACGGTAACAGATTTGTGCTCCCATCTTGTCCATATGCTTTTGGAAAGTGGCCAGTGCATAGCACAATTTGTGGCTTGGGAGGTCTTAATAGCCTACACAGCTTCAGGCACTTGCTATTATGAAGATTTAGTACTTCTAAAGAGGCCTGCAATACTGCTGTCTTCAGGCCTACCTGCAGCAGTACACTTTTCCCTCTTCTGCTCATGCACTGGAGGAATGGGAATCAGAGCAGACTATCCACATTTTTACAGGATTCTTTACTGTATCCAAACCCTATATTCACTTCCATAGAATGGACTATTAGGGTATAGGGGTTTTAACATTTTTGACTGTGAGCTACCATTCACTTCTTCCAGGATGTTGTTGTTCTGCAGATTTGACACTAATATCAGGAAGAGATTAACATGCAGGAACAGAGCTGACTCCATTTACAGCTACAGCTGCCTCAGATCACATCCTATGATGTTTCCTCCAGCACTGCTGACATTTTTAAGCTCCCTAGGATGTGAGAAGTGTAAGACTGGGTTCAAATAAAACGGGTCACCGGAGACCACACAGAATCATCTAACTTATCCACTACTCCCTGTTCTGGTAAGTCATCAAACAGATATGGATATGCACTTGTTCTGCCCAAAGGTTGTTTCCTTGGTGTTCAAGCTTGGGTCAAGACATTTCTGTGGTCTAAGGATTAGATCCAAAAAACCAGAAGAAAACCAAAACCAAACAAACAAGAAAATAGGCATGAACTGGGAAGGAGTAACGGCAGGAAGGGCAGGAACCAATGCAGGTACAGGACTCAGCACAGGAGTCAGAGTAGAAAGGTGGAATAAACATTAATACTAGAGCAGAAGTATGAACTAAATCAGGTGTAGGGACTACCATAGGCAGCCAGGTCAGGTGCAGGGAAGACTTGCTCAAGATAAAAGCTTGAGAGTCAGATATAAATCAGGAAACAAAAAAAAACTCAAGCCAAAACAAAACCACCAGCATATGCCACACCTAAGTTTTTAATTGCACTGTGCTGCAGCCCATCGAATACCCTCAGGAGTTTCCACCAATTCCCCTCTCAGTACCTGTCCAGTGTGATCACCTTAGTAACCATCCTGCTGAGAGTTAAATTGCAGTTCATAACCCATGAGATTTAACTTTACAAAAATCCAGTGCTTTTATCCTATTCAAGAAAAAGAAGAGAAAAGAAAGAAAAGAAATGAGGAAGGAAAAAAAAAAAAAAGAGAATATGTTTCTGCATTAAATTGATCTCAAACAGATTGGTGGAGTTCCTGTGTCTAGCTATCACATGTAGGGCTTTTTTTTTTTGTTGTTTGTAAACTTGAGCTTGCTCTACTGGTCTTCTCAGATTCATCTATAGCAGCACTGTAATTTTCAGGAGCAAAAACTGGAATTACATATGTTGTACCATAAAATAACCTCCAACTTTTAATGGCAGAGTGATTAATCTAGGCAGAGGAGATGCTACAAGTTGCCACTCTTATTTCATAGTGTAGATCAACAAGTTACAAGCAAAGTCCAGGATTACTGCGGATTCAAGGTTGAATAGTCAATGAAGTTCAAACTAATCCTAAAAAGGCTGTGAGCCTGGCAGCGTATGGCCCTATTTTAGCAGTGCAGAACCTCCTCACTCATATGGGTTTGGACTGCAGCCTGAGAGCTGGCTGTAATGAAAGAGTGAATGGAATA
Source organism: Cephalopterus ornatus (assembly GCA_013396775.1). Classification (NCBI taxonomy): domain Eukaryota; kingdom Metazoa; phylum Chordata; class Aves; order Passeriformes; family Cotingidae; genus Cephalopterus; species Cephalopterus ornatus. Next base: position 18,255 of record VZRE01001029.1, on the reverse strand, counting down.
TGTCAGACCAAGAGTAATCAGGTCTTTCCAGAGCATTTGGATTATTTCCATGTCTGAAGTTAGTTGCACCCACACTGAAATTTCGATCAGAGGAAATCCTTTTGCAGCCATGACTGCTCAACATCTCTCATTAAGTTCGTCTTGTTGTTAATGAAGCCAGTTGCATAGAAGTGAAAGCTTTCATTCTGAATAGCAATTTGAAAAGAGAACTTATATTGTGATCAGTAAATACTGATTCAGCTCCTAAATCTATGATGAATCTCAAAGAAATGTCAGCCAACAGCTAGACGTTAAAGTTTGTATGGGATAATAAATCTCTGTCTTTATCTCAGGATGTTGACATAAGAACTTTAGAAGCAGGTCTTCTCTTAAGTAGAGGTTTCAGCAGTTTTTATGTTTGCATTGGCACAGGACAATTTTTGGATTTTCACTGGTGAAACAAGTGTTTATGAAACGGGAATTTTATTTGTACCAGCCTCCAAACTAGGAATTACACTTCGTTACTAGTTGCATAGCTTTAAAAGAAAGTAAACTCATGCAAAACCAACCAATTTTCATGCTAGAAAGATATCTTCCCTGACTCAAGCTTGAGATGTGATCTTGCTGTTCCAATACTAAAATTCTCTGGAAGATCAATGTGCATAATTACCATGGCTAGGTTTACGACATTAATCAGAACAGTTTAGAACCAATCCAGATTTTTTTTGTATGTCTAGTTTTATTAATTTCAACTGAGAAATTAGCTAAAAGGAAGTTGGAGTATGAAAAAGTATGCTGATTTTACCATTTGCTTTACTCACTCTCCTTTATAAATTCCATAGATTTACACTAAAATGAATTCAGGCCACCTCATATTTCAGAAATCACTTTGATGAATGAAGAAGACATTATGCTTAATTCCTTTATTATTCCAAACACCTTGGTGCAAAGGTGCAAAAATTTACCCTTAAAGCGAAAAATATGTTGCCAGCACTGAACTTATCTTTTCCCTTTCTTATTTACAGCTAGTGAATGTATGGTAAAAAAAAATCCCAAGTTCAAGAACATACTAAATTTTGTTCTCATGATATTTAATATTGGTGGGGTGGTATCACTTTAAACACCATTAAGTATTAGATCAGAGAGAATAAAAACATTTTCCATCCCCCTCAAGCTTTTAACCTTTAGGGCTTCCTTGAGGGGAAAATGATTCAAATGCCAAACTCACAATTATGCATTCACCACACAGAAAAGATGGCCAGGCATTTACACAGAGAAACTAATGCAATACATTAAAGTTACATTAAGATCCTTAGTTTTCCTGTTCACTAATTTCCCTTCTCATAACTCCCACATACAGCCTCAGAGCCTTTCCCGGGCTCAGCAATCACACTATCTTCCCCAAAGGCACATTCATCAGCAGACTAAGCTTCCAAGCCATCAGTAATGTGGCTGCCCTATAGATTCAGAGCGGTAAGTAAGGAGAAGACTGATAAGTAATCAACAAGTACAGAACAACACAGGATTAGTGGTCAGCTTTCCACCCAGGGAGAGGTTAAGATGTACTCTGCCTTATGATGGAAAGAGGATTTATTTTTTCCATTTTTAACGGAGAAGGTGATGGGAAACTGTACTGAAAAGAAAAATGATCTGCTGCATGGAAAGCTTAAAGGGGGAGGAAGGGGGCTGGAGTGTCAGCAAGAGCCATCTGAAAAACACGTTGCCGTTTCTCTATTAAATGCAGAGGAAAGGCTTTTCTTTGAGGCCCCTCTGGAGGGCTCAGGCTTCCCTCTGGATTTGACAGCTACAGCAAGAGATCTTTATCCTTTTTTACCCTAACCCATACACCAGCTGTATGACTGTGTATATCCTTTAACATGTGAAAATGTGTGTAGAAAGCACTATTAGAATAAAACAACATGGATCTAGACAGAATTCTTTATCATTGCATTGAAAAACTGCATTGAGGCACCGCACTGGAAATCTTCCATTAGAGAATACAAAAGCGCTTGGGATACAGTTGGGTTTTCTGTTAAGTACCATTTTTAATTACCAGAGTAAATAAAAACTATCCTCTAGTACTGTTTGTGTCAACGAGACCAATGCCTTGACTACCGCCCCCCCCCTTTTTTTTTACAGCACATACTGTTTTGCAGTTAATAATCAAGGCAAAATGTATCTTTATTAACCTAAGTAACTATCAAGGACTTAATTGTCAGGAACAGAAAATACAAAAAACCTCAAACAACACTACTGTGTCTTGTCTTCCAAAGCATCAGGTGAAAGATGTCTAACCTGACTCGCATTTGTTCATATTTTTCTTTTTTACTTAACTGCAAAGACTAAACTCTCATGTTCTATGACACTAAAAGGTAATCAGACTTTAAAATACTGTACACACTATAAAAAATAGTATAATTTTAGGATTAGTTTATTACCAAGAGTGAGAAACTTGATACATTAGTCTTTACCCCAGAAAGGTCATTCACCCACACACAAATGGATGTGTTGATTAATTGTAAAACAAGTATAATTTCCCTTCATGAAGGTTATACCATAAAAGAGGTTTCATCTGTATCTGAATTACTGGTGCATCAATTAGCACCTCTCTAGTGCATGGACCATATGGCTTCAATTGACAGCTGATGAAACCAGTAATTGTTCTCTTGCATTAGTCATTGGTTATATTGTTGCTTAGATTCTTGATGGCAGCAGGAGAAACAATCTCCCTATAATGGCCTTGATAATGCACACTAAAATAGAGCAGAAGCCAAAATCTCCTCTTAGCAGTTATTACAGCTGGCCTAGAGGCAGGAAAGTATGTGTCAACATGGCTGCTAAAAACTGAACCACAGTCCAAAGTTACTATTCACTTTTTATGAAAAATGGGATCATATTTACTGATGGAATTGTCTGGGAAAATCTTATGTCAAGTGGACTTATACAAGGAATTCTCACTTTCTATCAACAAAAGAGATCTGTGGTAATCAACAAATGACATATAATGAAAATTGAATTATTAACTGCATCACAAACAACAAAGCCCAGAGACAGTAAAAAGTAGTAAACCATATCTGGAATTTTGTAGTCTCTGGCTTGAGAAATTCCTGCCACCCAACATACACATTTTACAAGCAGAAAACTGAGGTACCAAGATGCCAGTAGTATCACCACAAACAACATCCAACTTCTGCAAATTTACTCTTTGAAAAATAAGGCATTATCTATATGAAGTGTAAAATCACAGTCCAGGGCCCCTCTGTGAAAATAATCCTTCTTGTCAGTGTAAGAACCCCTGTATGTATTTAACAGATGTACTTTGAAAGTTCCAAAATAGATGTCTGTCTAAGAAACTCTAATTCTATTCCTCCATTACCCATCAATATCAACCATGTGATTAGATTCTGTATGGTAATCAAGTTCCAGTTACTGTTTAGTAAATCCAGTACCAATTTATTTTAACACAACTAAAACAATGACACATTGTATATTTACACATTTGTAAACATGAAGTATTTTTAAATAGCTGATTCTCTTTTCTTTGTTAAAATAAAGCACTCAATTCAAGTCTGTTCAACTTAATGCTGGTTTTGTTTTTAATTTATGCTGCCTTACAGGAGCCTGAATTCACCATTTTTCCCTTAGAATAAGCTCCTTATGAGACTACATTTGTTATATATACACCTTTCTTTAAGAAGAGAGGTTGCACTGCATTATGAGAGAAGCAGCCTCACAAAGAGGCTAAGATAAAAATAAAGCTGAATACACACCATAACAGAAAATCCAGTTTACTGTTAAACTACTTAGCTAAGGCACACCAGAAACATCAAGCCTACTTCTTCCACCATCTGCAAGTGGAAGGATAAGGAATATGAAATGGAGGGCGTTAGAGGATTTTTCTTCTAAAACTCCCTGCTTACTTTTCTTTTTTGTTTCAATTTCCTGCATTTAGTAGTTCCAGGATTTCCTCATGTAGAGGTTGCAGCCCCATAATTACTGTTACTGAAAGCCATAACACAATCTGTCCTAGTCTACATAACTTTGGATTTGTATTGTACCTTTCTTAGTGTATGAACTTTGAGATTGCAGTTTCACATCACTAGGAGTTCCTCATTGCACTGACAAATCAAACAAACCCTACTCAAAATACTCTGCTGTCTCCTCTGACAAAAGGAGTGCTAAGTTTTGTAGATTTCTCAGAGAAATAAAAATATAAATTTCCTAAAAACTATAGTAGTGTCTTTATAAATATTCTGAAGAAAAGTTCACACACATTTCTTTGTGGAGTTATTTTCTGAAAAACAAACAAACAAACAAACAAAAAAAACCCCAAAAAAAACAAAACATAAATATTTGAAAGCATTTCATGACCTTGCTGCTGAGACCATTGAATCTCACCTTCAGATTTGGACACCTTGTTTTGTTTCTTGTAGGAAACTCATAAAAGAACCAAACCCACACCTTCTGCAGATGCTTACTATAGGACACCACTATACCTACACGATGCTACTACCCTGTAGACATGATAGGATAGCTGGAAGCTGCTAGAGCCTATCTGTAGTGAAGCAAGTCCTGAAAGGTGAATGGACTTATGGTTTCCTCTAAAAATTACTAGCTCAGCTGCTCAAAGCGGGTCAGGAAAACATTCTAGCAAGCAAATAACAACATTGTACATCCAGATTGATCTGATTGTATTTGGCCCTGAAGTCCTTCATTGCTTTAAAGCAATATACCAACAACTATGTCAATTGGTAAAGAAGAGCTCTTAAGATAGGTATTCACCAAGTGATCTACTACTGGTAATTTGCAGGCTTTTTGATGTTGATTAACAAGACCAAACACTCAGAGGGCTAAGAAAACTGCTTGGCCTCCATAGGGGTTTCAAATATGCATCTATGGCCAGAAGAGATTTTTAACAAGTTTTTTTACAAGCAGTAAACTACAGCCACTGAGTTTATGACACAGACCTCTTCACTTGAAGTGGTGTGAGACCACCTGCTACATTCACATACTTCACAATTCAAAATAGCTGAACATCTCTTGGAAGTACATTTTAGCAAAAAACATCTTTCAAGACAGGACTGCACATTTCTTTCCTTGCCATGAGTACTTAAATGTTCAGGAGTGAGACACAAAAAAACCTGAGTATATCAACTGCCAGATTAATAGGCCCTTTGTATTTCAGCAGCCATGTACTATGCGATACGTCCTCCCCTTTTGATATCCTGATTTTAACAAGTTATGGCTGAACCTTTCCACATGTGAGCATAAACAAAATCTCCTGAACTGTCTTCCCTGAATATTTTGACAAGATGATGATCTTGATTTCTTACTCTGCTTCTCCCTTCTTTTTTTTGCATAGTTTACTCAAACACGCTTCTGAATGTCTCAGGTAGAAGAAAGCACATCAGGTTCTGCAGGCAAGGAGCATTTCTGTCTTCTGTCAGATGACGTTTTGTAACAGTCTATCACTGGACATCTCCCTGGGGGCTCAAAGGCCTTGAAACAAGTGAAAACTAACATGCTCTGCCCATTATAACATGCATAATGCACATATCTGCACCAACCTGCTATGACATGACATCTACTGAGCGCTCCAGCTTTCACTTTTTAAATGGAGCACATTATTCCTTTCTACCTCAACAGTATTACCGGAAATCAGTTTGTTTTTCATAATCTTTTAAAAAAGTAATATTTTCATTTATTTGCACTAACTATAAGCTTTGTCAGGCATATATTAGGTCCTAACAAAGCTGTGTTCTCTCTTTCAAACACATTGTCCACTTCATTGACAAAAATGTAGCAGTGTAACGGTGACCAAATAATATCCAAAAGTTAAAGCTGCTTACAGATCCAAAAAATAATCTATTCCCTAGTATTCTCACACCCATAATTATTTCCTGATGTTCTCTTCAGTAAGCTCTAACTGAGTTTCATTTCTTTTGAATGACAGAGTGGAGTTGGAAACAGATTATTGTCCTCAACACTGTCAGCTAAGTTCTTTAATAAATTCTAAGGGCAATTTAATAAATTCTTTGGGCATCTGTGTGTGGGCATCTACTGTGCAGATGTCCAAACAAGGACACTTGATCAAAAATCATCTGAATTTTGGAAGCTTTCAGATAAGACCTCAAACACTGCAGTTAAGGTAAATCCATTTCTGTGTAATCCAGTCTGTACCCATTTCCAGATCATTAAACCGTACAGTGATTTTCTAAAAAGTCCTGTCTGTTATGTAGCTCATTTCTAGGCTGCACTGGCATTTCTTACTACATTTGTATATTAGACAATATAAACCTGTTAACATAAGCATATGGATGGAGAATGGCCTCTGCTGGAATCGTTTGGCTGGATTAGTAAGAGTTCTTCATAACTGTATGTTTTTATAACAGTAACACTTACCTTCCTTCTTAGCACTACTCCTACTACTGAATACAAATTGTCTGGGATAGTTCATCCTCTTCTACATTATATCACAACTTCTTGTTTTCATTCTTTATTTTTTCATTGAAGACGAGTCGTTCACTCCAAGGACCTCTGAAAGCCAGGTTGACAAAACCCGTAACTTCTCCTTAGTCTTCGGTCTTGCACAAAATAATAACAGGAACCATATGGACTTCATAAATACCCACAATAGATGATTCTTTTCTTCCCTTTTAAATGAAAATATATTACTTATTTTCTAGACTTCATTTCCTAGGGAACATATATTCTCTGCACATGTAGGACTGAAAAAGAAAAAGGCAAAAAACATAGAACTGAGCAAGCTGGATGTATAAGTCACTGTTCATTGCTGAGTCTGGGTATTCAGAGGTAGGAAATTTAAGTGTAACATCATTATTCTCCTCTCCCACTGATTATTTAAATTAAATTAGTTTATAATCTCAGATTATATAAACATCTCTGTAAACAATTCATTTACTTTTATTGACTGTGCTCTAGGGAACATTTTATAGAAGGCATTCTTCATTTTACATGTGTGGCAAAATTCTGAAACTATAAATTATGGCATATTGTATCTTTTATTTTCCTCTAGAGATATTTCAAAAATAAGTGAAAGTTCAGAAACAATGATTTTTTTAAATTTTTTTTTTTATTTTAAAAGATCATGTGAAACTTAGGAAAATGTTTTATGTACAGTAAAACGGTCCTGATTCTATGTCCCTCTTACTAAGGAAGCAGAAGAGCTGGAGAAAACACTATTCCTATGGTATCCCCGACCACTAGTATTTCTGAACAGGAGAATCATTACCTAGCCTTTTGAGTGGAGTCTAAATTCTTGTGTTCAAACACTCTCCAAACAGCAGTCTTGAAAAATGTTTCATGCGCCAGGACTGGATCCAAAATGTCCTTTGGCTGAAGAAGGTTCTCCTTCACAAACAAGGACTGATGAATTTGAATCACCTAGTTATACACAGGATCAAGCTGTAGATCTAAGCAATTTTTTTGCCCACAGGGAAAGATCAGTTTGCAAACAGAGAAAAAAAATAATCTGTTCAAATTCTACAGCAGCGTGCAGTAAAGACAAGATGAAAGAAAGTTATCAGTCATGACTGTCCAGAATTCTTGTTATGATATCTTTCATAAGGAAACTGTTAAAATGTATATTTTAAAATGTCTCTTTTTGGTTTTAAAACTAATTAAAAATAACAAAAATTCTTAAGAGGGTTAAATAATTTGAAAATTTCAAGTCTAATTTCAGATTATGTGAAACGCTTAATTGACCCACATAAATGTAATCATTTCATTGACAAATTCTGATTTGGTTTGACCTTGACTGAGTTTTCCAAATTTCGGTTCAGTGACAAAGTATTAAAAAAAAAAAGTATAAAAAGATAATCTACACACATTGCTCTCTTATTCTAGTGGAAATTTTATATATTTTTGTTTACTAAGATGCAGGAGGAGATAAAACTTATTAGATCTCAGACTCCAATCTCACAGCCTGAATTTATTTTCATCACTCTGAGTGCAATACTGAAAAGAATGAATCCCCTAGTGATTAATGGAAACAAGAAATTATAAGTCTGACAACAATTTTGTAAGACTGAGGCCTTTATGTAAACTATTAGTAAGGCTTACGAGAATATGTGATATTAATATATATATATATATAATTCTGTGCCAAAAGGAATTTAAAAATAGAAACCATTATAGTGCCTTGTTTCTGTCTAATGATACACTATTTTCTAAGGAAAAGATCAGCATTAGAGCAGCATGAGAGCGCTTCTAAGGTCTCTGAGGTTTGGTATGTGTTACCTTCCAGATATTAAATGGTTGAGGGTTTTCTGGACAGATTAGTATTACTGGTATTCAAATATGTGTTTCATTCCCAATCATAACTAAATTTTAAAACTCGTTTTAATGACCAGAAAGTACATGACTGCAGGAATATTATTTTTTCAGGTTTATTATAGTTATTTCTTTATTTATTTTTTTATTTCTCTAGTCCTTCCCGCTCCTTAAAATCACCCACATGCTGCTACCACATACAACAGGTCCACATGTCCCTCCCATTAGATGAAATTTCAAGGTAATTTCTTCCAGCATAAATAATCCTAAATCTCCTAGTAGCAATTCATTTTCTTTAAAGTTTTACATAGTGCTTAATTTTTTCTTTTTTCACCAGCAATATCATCTACTTCTGTGCAGAGAAAGAAGGTTCTAATTCCATAGAAAAAGGCCTACTTTGTTATTTTGTTAGGCTTTCCTTTGGAAGATGGGAGAGATCCAATGATATTAGCGTTCTCTTGTTTTTAATAAGGTAAATCCCACAGAGAGCACTGCAAGCATAGTGATTTCTCAGCAATTCCTTGCGATTTCTCCTTTCTTCTCAGACTGTCCTAAGAAGTATCTCCTCTTCACTTTTCCAGGCTGCTTTTTATTACATCAAAATATTCCCAAGATAGCCTGAATAGTACTTCCCTACCTTTTAGAACACATTTCTGATGTTGCTGTTATACTATGGTTATCATCAGAAACTATGTTCTTCTAACCCCCAGTCAGAGCAGCAAACTCAGTGACACCATGCAGGCTCGGATAAATCTGATAATCCATTTGGCTTTCTTCTGGAGTTGGCATCTTATATCACATCAGCCTTCATCTATGTACATCTGTGGTGACTAATGACTCCAGCTCATGGGAACAGAGTGATACTACATAAGGTTAATTTCAGCTGTGCTCAATACAGAATTTCTGCTTTATGCGTCTAGAGTGATGCATTTAGAACCGTCTATGTGAACATGCAAGCACCGTTCACATTCATTTTTCGCTGTGAACCTTAACTTGAAGGTGCTACAGAGACATGCTTTAGGAAAATGATCATTTCTATCTATCTGAGAATCAGCTCTGGATTCAACTAAAAGAGGGATGAACACAATTTAAGGCTTGCTGCAAATCCCCCAGGAGAAAAATTAAAGTATTTACACTGAATATCCTGGATCCACAGCCTAATCCAAACTGATCTGCCATTTCTAAGAGCCATCAGTTTCACTCTTCAAGATTTCAAGTTTCCCTAATTTCTCCCTTCTTGTTGTTATGTGTTGAAATGAATTTAAAAATAAATTAACAAAGTGCAGCAGTGATGTTTTGAAGTGATGCCAAATATGAAGTAGCATAAATTTAACAGTTTTCATTAACAGAAGAATATTCACTAAACATTCTTCTATATTAGAAGAAATATTCTGTGCTATAAAATTAAATCCATCCTGGCAGTGACCCACAAATAACCTGTTTCTATAGTCCCTTTGCTATTCAGCCAGGCCTCCTGGTGGTGCAGAGCTGTCGTTCATTAATTTTACTGATTGCATAATGAGAAAAAGTCATGCAGCTTTGAATATTAAAAGCTGTAGGTCGATTAATCACCATTTTGAAAATAAAGAGAGATAAAAATACAAGGCAATGTGAAAACCAACAGGAAATTTGTATCTAGTAGGGGAGAAGGGTAAATTCACCTGCTGATTCACAGAGTATCATGCTTGGCTCAGTAAGTGGGATGAGAAAGGATACAATAACTTTTATTGGTCTTGAAAGAACATATACAAATTGAGATATTTATCGGTGTCGGAGCCAACGTCAACAGTTACAAGGAAGCATGTCTTGAAAGATCGTCTCATTACAAAAGATGTTTCAATCCCTGGAAAAACTGTCCTAATACAGTACAGTATTCAGACCTTCCACTAGACCTAGCCAATCATGTTACCGATTTGCTGATACTTTTATGTTTTCTGGACCATGTACAAGGGAGAAAAGAAGTAATGTCATCATTTTTCCACAGCAGACAGAAGCATGTTATGACACAGCACAGGTAATACTATTTATCTCAAACATCCATCACTGTTCAGCTATTCAATCAGTAGATACCACTCAAAATATTTTCCATAACATCTCAAAACTTCCACTTTTTGTTTTTATGACACCTGGAAAACACAGTGAGTAGCTGGGTCTTCAAGGTTGTTCCACCAATGTTTCTCCACCCCGCATCTCACCACCCCCCTAGAATATAAGGTCCTTGCCACAACACAGGCTGCAGATTAGCCGTGCTGGAAATGCCTTGAGAGCCCCAGGCAGGGAGCTCACCCCTCCTGGGAGTGAGCCACCAGCATACCCCAGCAGCAAAGATGCCCAGCACCCTGTGCTTCACTAGCACAATACTGAGGTAAGTCATGAAGAACTCTAATGCCAGACAGTCATAATAATGAAACTGTTTCAGTACAAACAGGTAGTTTAAAAAAAAAAAAAAAGTAAAAGTAAATAGACTTATCCCCTGAATACAAAGAAAAAATAGCTCATACGATGCCACAGTTATAGACAAGCTCGCACAAACAAAGCATTTTACTTAAATAACCACTTAGTGGATAGGTAGAGGTGCAGCAATGACTTCGGCAGCTTAAAAACTCCAACTAGTTGTAATAAAAACTAGTTTCAAACTCAATATACACAATTATTCAGAAATGCAGTTATAGTAATAATCATTTCCGAAACGTGCATACTCTAGCTAGTAAATAGTATCTTTATTTCATCTGGTTTTATTTAAGGAAGGGAATTGCCTGGCTTAAATGCATTTGTCTCCCTTAAGTAACTTTTCAAGATGTATACTCAAACATATCATACATAAAAGGAGAACTAGGTAGGTAAATGCACACTGTTTTAAAACTCTGCCACTGCAGTTGTTCAGTTACCCAAGCAGTGGTATTGCACTCCGTGAGCAATTCTGACCTGGTCTTTTCCTAATTAATTAGAAAAAAAAGATATTTACATTTTTAAAGCATACTTTAATGGTATTTATGTGAGGTATATGCAACCAAACAAATTATTTTAGTGCAGGTTTACAGCCTTCTTATATCTTACTTGCAAGTGCATTTTAATCCCTGCAATCTATGGCTATGTATATGTTCATGTGACTTAGAATCCATTTTAGTTAAGTTCTCATAAGTTAAAGTTGGAAAACAATTATATGAAATATATTGTAGATATACAGAGGGAAAACAATAACACACGTTTTAGTATTTGGGAAAAAAAAGGTACATTAAGAATAATTGATAAGAGTTACAGATATGGTTCCTTGTAAGTAACTTTGAATGTACAAGGCCAAAAACTTAACTGAAACAAAAATGTTCTTCCGAGGACACCAGAATTATCATAGAAAGAGTCATAAAAAAGAATTTTTCTATGAAAAGAACCATATTCAACAAGTCATCCTAACTGTAATATAGCAATTTATAAAAGTGTGTATAATGCCTCCATTATAATCCAAGCTCTATTAAAAAGACTAACTTCCACCATAGTTTGTGTTAGAAAAACAAAATCAAACAAATAAGACCTTTGAAAATAAAAAAAACCAAGCTGATTCTGTACTACTGTTGATAGGAACATTCTCTCATTAAGAATTCTTTTTCAAAGCAAAAACCTTCAGCTTGCCAGTCTTAGATTTTCTACCTTTTGCCTAATTTTTCCTTTCTTTATGCTGATTTTGGTTGGGAATATGGTTGACAACATCCCATCCAACCTGTATTTCATGCATTTTTCATCCACTTACCTCTAACATACAGTGACCTGTTTTTAAGTAGTTGTAGACAGACCAAAATCTGCACATTTCATGTAATTCGTTCATGAAAATTTTATGATCTATATTTGCACAGGTTTCCTACTTTTAGCGAACTTCCAAGGTTGTTTCTCCTGATTTGGCATAATCATACCTAACAGTGTTTGAGCAGGGAAACTCTGTGCATATTAATTACCTTCGTTGAACTGCCCAGATTGTTCTACTTTTACCCCCATGTGAATCATGGAATAAAACCAAGATGAGCAGAAGTCTGACAGAGAGCGAGTCCCACAGTAAACTTACAGAAATGGTGAGGTGGTAGCTTCATTACTACTAGCATTAAATACATCAGAAACATTTCTCTGCTAAACCAGTTCAGGAGGGTGCCACAACACCCTTACAAAGCTATTTGATTTGTACGCACCTCTGTGCTGTAGGCATGTAAAATCAAATGTCTTCATCATAGAGGCAGATAAATAATCAACTTCATCTGCTGCAATTAGAGCTCTTTATTCATGCAGCATAATTATATAGCCAACACCACACTGCGCAGAAGGCAATCACATGCCACTGTAAACAGAAACTATAAAGAACTTTATCTGACATTTTTGTGTTTACTCATTCCACTTGCTTATTTCTCCTTCTTTATTCTTATGGGAAATTTTGTCTAATTTAAATAGGATTTAAATACCATTGGCTGTGAGTTTAAAGCAACATATGCTTAAATTTTCATCCAACTCATTTATTTTTTCTCTGCTTAACAGCCCTGCCAAAGTTGCTCTTTTTCAGACAATAAATTACTTCAGAGAATGATTGTTTATAGTGAGATCTTCTGCTAATTCTGAAATATGCCAAAAGGCTACAAATTGTGACTAAAAATATATCAATAAGAAAGCTTTAATTGTTTGTATACTACTCATATATTATCAGACAGAAGCAAGGCTAAAAACCAAATAAAGCAGCTTGAATATGAATAAGGGAATATGCTTTGAAATGTAGAGAAGGTCACATCAGTGTTACTGGGTTTTGAGATATCTCTCTCTCTTTCTCTCTCTCACAGTGTAACAGGGTGGTGTAGTCTCCTGGTCAGCCTTAAACTTTGCCGTCACTGGGGAAAAAAAATAGAAACACATCCATTTCTTTATACACATTGAAAATATAAATCTGGACATGGATGAACAGATATTCTATTTTTCTAGTTCAATTAAAGATTAGAATTTTCATAACTAGAAAAGGTGCTTAGGCCTGGTATATACAAGAAAACCATACTCACGCTAAACAAGCTAGCATAGTTACATTGTTTGAGTTCAGTCAACGTAAAGTGTCCCTAAGTTTCTTACAATCTGTTTCTTTGGTGGAAAATTTCTTTTAGGAAAAAAACCTCCAGGTTTGTTTGTTTTGTTTTTTTCTATCAGTAGACAATTTCAAACACTGACTCTGAAGCACTTCTGTTATGCTACCAGCTAGAAATATCTAGAATATTGTTAATTGCTAAACCCTAGTAATATATTATTTAGTTTGGTTACTGAAAATTTGCAAAAGCTTTAACCGAATTCTTTGGTCATTGACGGCTGCTAATAACATTATACCACCACATCCACGATGATTTAGAGAAAGATTCTGAAGGTGAAATTTAACTTCTGGAAAGTTTTTTGTTTGTTTGCTTGTTTTTTCCTGGAAATAAGAACATTTGTTCTTTGCAAAAAGGTTCATTTATCTACCCTTTTGTGATTGAAAAAAATCTCACATGGAAGTACTGAGTACAGAGGAGTGCTATTCCATCCATTCCAACTACCTTTTTATAAATATTCCAAGTAACTGAGAGAGGTTTCCATAGTAGTGACTATCTTTTCTTTTTTTTTTTTTTTGACTGATTTATGTAAATGTATAGGAACACGTCAATTTGATTGTCCAACCAACTTTTTAGCAGAAGACAATTTGCTTTAGTAACAACCACAGTAGTAGTGGAACTAGGAATAACACCTCAAGGGATTAAGTCCTTTTCTCCTCTAGTAGAGATGTTAAATGTTCACTGTTTACAAGAAATGCTTGAAAACATACTTCCGTTACTCAGAGACAACAGTTAACCTTATAAAGAAGCAAAGGGAATACTGAACCCACTTCAAACAGGAAATAAGGTAATTGTATTAACTCTAAAGATTTGAGGTACCCCTTTGAAAAATACGACTATAGTGAGGCTAGCCAACTGAGCTTGCATTCAAAATATGATTCAGAATGCTGGCAGGCAGCACTAATTACAGGGAAAATCTTGATTACCTATTTTCCTGATTTTTAAGTATTTAGGGTGTCCTACAGTGATTCCTTCGCTTTTAGCTTATTCAGTCAGATTAATAGAAATAATGCAAAATTATTAGTTCAGTTCTCTGTATCAAGTATTTTGTATATATGCTAAGGGAGAACACTTTGCATTTCTAGGAGTAAATCTCTTTTTCTGCTGGTCTTTCTGTGACTGATAACAATGTCTGTGCATTTTTCCAAAAATCACTTTACTGTTTTTACTTCCTTCCACTTAACCATTTTTAATTCCCATTTTCCCATCAGTTGAAGAACAGTATTCAGAAAAAGAAACTATCGTGCTGTTCTAATTACAACCCTCTAACAACATGTACTTTTTCATTGTTACTCACATGAAAAGCAAGTGAAAAATGAAAAGTAGAAAGATCATTATGAGGTTAAGTTTCTGAGATTAAGATGTGACATATAGCCCCAGTTCTGCCAGATATCTCCTGAACTTCTGCTAGTCCGTCAAGTCACTTGAGTTTTCCATGCTTCAGCTGGCTTCACAATGAGGAATAATATTCTTTTTCGTCACCATTAGTCTGAGCTCCTCGAAGGTTCTCTCCTCCCTCTGTATGATGCTTAGCATCCTGAAGCCCAGACTTTTGCCATTAATAATAATCATTAGAACACTCAAACTTGCAGAGAATTCTCAAGAATTTAGATCTATATTTTTGTTTTAAAATTATTTTCTTTATTATAAATATAATAATTAAATAGCAATTCATAGACTCTAAGACAGCCAACTTTACCCCATTCTCTCTAAAATGCTCAGAAAATTTTGTTGCCTGTCTGTCCAGTATTGAGCATTGAAGTAAAGTATTTCCTTGTCCTGTAAAGTGACTTTGCAATTAAAATTCAAAATAGATCTAATATAATTTGAAGTACATTAATTTGAATTGGTTACCTTTTTTTGTTAATTAAACTGATGAGGCAATTTATTTGCTTATTCCAGACCTGACATTAAATGACATTTCATGTGACATCCGCTATTTTTATGTTAATTGAGTAACTTTTGATTTGTATATACCAGGTTGATTTGTGTAGTACATAAGTGTCAGAGAAAAAAAATAATATCTGCAAATAATAAGTAATCTAAGTGATTTACAAGTAGAGTTACTATCATTTTGAGCACAGGTGGCTGTTTATTTTTAGGTTTCCTGAGGACTGTAGATGAACTGTCACTCCAAACTGCTATTTTTAATAGCATTTTGGAAATTAGAAATACAGAATGCAATGCTGGCTGTTTCTATACTAATGGCACTTCTAAAAATAGTGTTTCTTTCCATTAGTTGTTCTTGGAGAACTAGGCCAGTAGAACCAGTCCTTGAGATTAAATGATCACTGATAAGTTTTTCTGAGTATTTGATTTTTGTGAAAGAAAGATAGGCTTTAAGAGTTTACTTCTATAAAGCAAATATTTTAATTCACTCTTGTATGGAAAACGTGGAAATTCCTGTAGTTCATTGTATTTCAAACACTGCTACTCGCTGGGAAAATAAAAATCCCATGACGTGTGTAGCAAATATTTCCTTCTGTGTAAAATTTGGTATATCCAGTATGCCTGGATAAGATTTTAATGGCATTATTATTGGCAAAATAAAGATAATCAGTAGGTCTTTGTATCAGCAGCTGAGGAGAAATTCCTTGTTCTGGTTGAAGCTTGCAAAAAAAAAAAAGAGAAACAAACACCAGAAATAAACTCCTCCCCTTCCCGCTCCCTCCCCTCCAACTTCCATGTATGTGCTTTGTATTTCTTTCTCAGTTGGGAATTCTGATATGATCTCTGCTATATGGTCTCTGTTTCAACAGTAAGTGAAAAGGTTTTTCTTATCTGAGCCACTCTGGGAATTGCCTCCTGTTAACTTGTTTCAGGATTTTTTTGATTGTGGGCTAAAACTTCCCATATACTGATTTTCCTTCATGTAAAATCAACTAAAACATGTAGTTATTAATAGGAACGTACTGGAATCTCTTCCCCAATTCTCACTCTTCATAAAGGCTGTCATAAAATTTAAGTGGGAACAAATTCCCCCAAAACACCAAAAAAATCAAACCCAAAATAATATTTTAACATAACAGTTAGTAGAATTGAAAATGAAATTTAAAAACTTTACATAGCACAAGAAAAAGATACACTTATTTCCACTAATAATAGAGCCTTGATATCACTGAGAAGCTGAAGAAAATTAGTACATATTTAATACATTCTTTATATCAATCACATATTACAGTTCACTGGAGCTTACAACTTTGATGCACACAGATTTTAAAGAGAGTGCCTCAAAATGACTTAAGCATATTGTCTTTTCACTTTATTCCTTAAATGGCTGCACTGAGGAAAGAAGCATGAAAGTTAGCGTTTATTCAAATTAGGAACTAAACATTTAAAAATTAAAGACTTCTCTCTGAAGTATTTAACATGCTGAATTCCAAACTAGTTTCCTGGAACCATTTTAGTATCACTTTAGTGATATTAAAAATAGTATAGTTTAGTATCACTGAAATTCATTAAGTTCTATGCGAGGAGACCATAAAGAAGAAGGTTCTGTGATTTCTGCCCAGTCAAACCACACTGTTTTAACAGGCAGCTGGAGACAAAATCCACACATCTTTTTAGTGTGCCTTGATTTGATTCCTGACATTCTTCACCATGCACTCCCAATGTGGTGGCCAACTTACTACAATGGAAAATCACATCATAAAATTTAGACTGTAGAAGAAATCAGTGATTGCCAACAGGTCAGTCTTTGATTCCAAGGTCATCAGTTGTCTGTAAAACCCAGTAGCACCTTTGTTTCAACCACATCAAAGGAAAACCTAAACCTTATTTGGGCCAAGGAACACCATGCTTGAAAAGATTGAACTGGGTAGCAAATATGTAACAGCTTTCCAGATTGGCTTCAGTGTTGCAGCTACAGTAATATTTGGACCTAAGAACTCAAAACAAGAAGTAAATGACTTGAGAAAAAATGTAAGACTGGTCTAGGGTATCTAGCTCATTGATTTTAGTTTGTGTAAGGAAACAGGCTACTAAAGACTTTGAATACAAGGGAAAAAAAATGAAAAAGACAACAATTACCCAATACTTGATATATCAGATTTCTGAACCTGCTAAACAACCATTCAAGTACTCCAAGTTTTAGTAAATGCTTGGCATAAAAAAAATAACAGTGCTGATGCAATTTGTAGAAGGATATACTCACATGAGTAATTTTTGAATTTCCTTGTTCTGGTGAATTGTATGGCAAGCAAAGGCATGGCAAGAATTCCAACACTGGAGGAGGGATGAGCAGTTTTGGATTGTATGCTGTGGTGTTGCAAGTATGGGAAACAAAATAAGGCACAAAGATGGCATGGAAAAGAAGCAGCTGGCCAAAACAATTTTTTTTTCCTTATTTTGTCATAGTGTGGGGTATCACCAGCTAGTTAAGAAACTAATTTCACTGCAGACACTCCAAAAATTCTGCTTGTACTTCCTTTACTCATCAAGACCTCGCCATTGCAGATCTTAAGCCTGTCCAGGTAACAATTTTCCTTCCTATGAGGAAATATGTTAGAAAAGGCTGACATAAATCTCAGCCAATGAGCATCAACCAGTCAATGAAAAATTTAAGGACAATTCTTTCCCATGGAAAAAGTAGAGTTCTAGGATCACACAATTACACCACATACATTTTGTTCTGGTGAAGCTGTTTAATGCATCTTCAAACATGTTTTAAACAACATGAGTTTGGAAGTTGGTTTTGTTTTGTTTTGTTTTTAAAAGAGGTAGTATCTGACACTTGAGACTGGTTTGCCTTTTCAGCCACTGAAAGGTTTTGTGACCTTGCCTTCATCATGTACACCTTCCTTCATCCCTATTCTGTCTCTCAGATCAGTGCTCTCTCTCTTTCCAGCTATTACCTTGTAGGATTTCTAGAAGAAAATGGACA
>VZRE01001027.1:36167-51006 GCA_013396775.1 Cephalopterus ornatus | reverse complement strand
GGGGGGGGGCGGCGCCGGCGGCGGGGCGCGGGTCTTTCCCCCGGCCGTGTCCCTCCTCCCGCCCGGCCCGGCCCGGCCCTCACCGCGGCCCCTCTCTCTTCTCTCCCGCAGGGACGAAACGTGCTGCCGCCGCCGCCGCCTTCCACAGCAGCGGGGCCCGCACCAAGGAGGACTATTACCAGGTGCTGGGGGTGCCCCGCACCGCCACCCAGAAGGAGATCAAGAAGGCCTATTACCAGGTGCGTCCGGCCGGGGCTGCAGAACTGCCCCGCCGCCTGTCCGGTGTGGCGGAGAGCACGTCCTCCCTTGAGATCCCCGCTGGAGACAAGGGGAGGGAGCAGTGGGACAGCTCAGCACGTGGCGTGGTCTGTCTGTGCTGTCACCTCGCGTCTCCTTCCAGAAGGATCTGGGCTTGCCGGGAGGATCAGGAGCAGCTCCTGTAGTTCCTTATATTGGGTTGATAATGGAAAATGAAGGGATTTAGTTCCCTGAAATAGAGGTAGTGTATGCTGAGCTCTGCCCGATGTGGTTTTCCTGGCACATGAGATACACTGAAGTAAACAATTCCTTGCCTGTCTCTGATGGTGTGTTTTTGTTGTTTAGTTGGCAAAGAAATACCACCCTGACACAAACAAGGACGACCCCAAGGCAAAGGAGAAGTTCTCCCAGCTGGCAGAAGCCTACGAGGTAACAGCAGGATTTCATCCTGATGAAAAGAAGGAAAGGTGGGAGGGTAGATGAGGGGAAACATTTCCTGTAAAACCGTGGCTGTTTTTTGATGCAGTTCAGGCTGGAGCACCTCTGTCCCAACGGTGTCTCCAGGAAATTACTTGGCCCAAGTATGTGATTTGGGTACTTTGGGCTCTTTCAGTTTGTGCTCTTCCTTAGCAGTGAGTCACTGGCATGGATGCAGCAGTCACTTCCATGGGATCACTGTCAGCTTAAAATAAATAATCAAATAAAAAGCCTCTCAGTAGGTGTTTGAGACAGAGGAACCTTCGTTGTGCTTCCCCAGCCCTGGTTTTTTTTTTTTACCCCAGCACTGTTACCAGCTTTCACCTGATATATTAATGACTGATTACATAATATAAGTTATTCTTGCTTATTATAAATCAGTAAGATTGTCATCTTCCTAATTTGGAGCCAAGAAAGGAAGAAGTAGCTGAGAGCTCAGCGAGCCCTCCCCATGGCAGGAAAGTCTGATAAGCGTGGGCTCGTGGGGTCAGTGCCAGAGCCAGGGATTCTCCAGGCCACTGGGGATCCACGCTGTGCCCAGATGGCACCGCTCTGTTCCCCCCAGGTGCTGAGTGACGAGGTGAAGCGGAAGCAGTACGATGCCTATGGCACAGCGAGCTTCGAGGCCGGCGCGGCCGGGGCCGGCGCTGGCACGGGGCGGCAGTACTGGAGCGGCGGCCCCTCCATTGATCCCGAGGAGCTTTTCCGCAAGATCTTCGGGGAGTTTTCGGGATCCCCTTTTGGCGATTTTCAGACTGTCTTTGACCAGCCACAGGAGGTAGGAAGTGCCTTTGTTTAGAAGTGGAATTAAAACCTCAGAAGCTGGGGAGGGACACACTGGTCTGTCACAGAGCACTCTGGGGGCAAGAGCTTCTGCAGAGAGTAATTTCTGGGAATGTCGGTCTGTGAGTGTCCCGTGGCGTGGGGGGAGGGTCAAATTTTTGATAAGCTGCATCTCCGGACAGAGTTATTTTTTCTGGACTTGAGCTACTTCCTCTGGTGTTTACTGACACCAGTCGGAGCTGCCCAACAGTTCCGTCGCTGTAGAGGCATCTTTGCTGCTGCAGGTTGATTTACATATGCCTGCTGTGATCTGTAATGCTAAAACCCACAAAACACCTTGTAACTAAAACCAGGCCTTCCAGCGATACGTTTGGCTGCTTAATTAGTTTAATTGTGTAACTTAATTAGTTTAACTTTGCAGTGGAGCCCATAATAAAACAGAATGTGTCTTGTTCTTTGTGCTGCAGCTGAATGCTCCTTTAACTGTTGTCATTTCAGGTGCTGTCTTCAAACACGAAGTGTTTCTGCTACTTCTGACTTTACTAAAAGCGAGCTTTTTATTATAAAGAGAATGTCCTCTTATGTGCAGTCATCTTTGTTGATGACTTCCCTTGGCAAAGAAAAAGTTTATTGGGGAAGAGCAGCTACTGCCATTGGGATGGAAACCCTTCAGCCTCACCTGTTGCTGCATTCCCATGAAACAAAACCTTTAGAAACAAAGAAAGGGTTTTCCTGAGAGCAGGGAAGCACTCGACTTCTATTTTTACTTCTTGCTTTTCTATTTTTAAATCTTGTTGCTGCTACACAGCGTTTTCATAAAAATTCTCGTTGCTGCTACACAACCTGGTGCTTATCAGCCTGGTGTAACCATCATTCCTATGTCTGTGATCCTTTTGCACCTCTTTTTTATTTATTTGACGTAGATTATTGATTCCTGAGGTTAGGCAAACCCTTCTGAATGATTGTGCACCCATCTGTTTCTTCCCCCCGCTCTATTACCTGGATCTGTTTTCAGCATTGTTTGGTATTTGGCCTAAACCAATCTGTTTAAGACCCTATCACACATCAGTCACGTATCAATATCCATGTTTCCTGTGCAGTATATCATGGAACTGACATTCACCCAAGCTGCAAAAGGTGTTAACAAGGAGATTGTGGTGAACATCCAAGACTCCTGTGAGCGGTGCGGTGGCAAAGGGCACGAACCGGGCACCAAATTGCAGCGCTGTCACTACTGCAACGGCACGGGCATGGTAAGTGCTTTGTAGGACACCAGTTCTGCTGTGCTTTTCCTTGTTGGGGCGGATCAGTTCATTCCATGGTGAAAAATTCTCACCACAGTCAACAGCTGATCTTGGCTAAAGCCGAGTTAATGTCAACTTGATGCTAATCGGCCCTAGGAAGATTTTCTTAGTGTTAAAGAAGTGCTGTGCTCAGCTGAAAGCACAGGCCTTCAGGCCGGGTTCTCTGCTGTTGTACAAACCATACTCATGCCACGTAACGGCTCTGAAATTCCTTGGGCATTAAATGGGATCCTTTGACTTGGGGGTGGAGGAAAGTAATGACAGCCCCAGGGTAACCATGAAGGAAGAAGATGCAGGTAATGATGGAGCTGCCAGGCTTCGAGTTTCCATGCATCTGATTCCTCATGTGCTACGGTTTGGAGGGCTGCTCTCACAGGCCACTCCAGAGCTTAGTCTCCGTAACGTTTTCCCGGCCAGTGGCAGTAATTCATGCAAGTGGATTGTCCTTGGATTCCTCAGAACGCAGATGTCTGTAGCACTGTTCCTTCTTGTGCGTTAAAGGCTAGAGATGGAAGGTGTTGTGTTTCCCTTTCCCTTGCTTGTAGTAAAATCCTTGCTAAAGGATATTACTGTCCTTACAGGTTGTGTGTGTGATTAGAACTCGAATGTGCTGGGTGAACAGTACCACCTTGGTACTCAGTGCTTGTACAATGTGTTTCCCTCCCCAGGAGACGATAAACACGGGCCCCTTTGTGATGAGATCCACGTGCCGGCGCTGCGGCGGCCGGGGCTCCATCATAACCACGCCCTGCGTCGTGTGTCGGGGAACGGGGCAAACCAAGCAGAAGAAGACAGTGATGGTTCCTGTGCCAGCTGGTCAGTGTTGTACTCGTGTGCTGCTCTCTGTTAAATGAATGTAGTTATTTCCTGCCACTTGGCCAACAGGTACGAATGCGACAGCAACGAAAGGAGTTGTGCTGCAGAGAAGTTGGCTTTTAAACAAAGCAGGTCAACGGAATGGGCTAATGATGAGATGAACCCTCTGGCCGTGGATGGAAATGTTTGCTTTGCCCTTCCTGAGCTTTGGTTCTTGTCTGGATCCTCCTAGGCAGGCTTTGAAGAGTGAAACTCTCCAAAGGTTTTGTTGCTATGGGTCTTCCATTTGTCCTTGATAAAGCGTGGGGAGAGGGTGGGAATCCTGAAGGCCTTGATTTGGCTCAGAAGGGTGTACTGACGGCCTTCCTCACCAGAGAGGATGAGACACTGGTGGGACTGAAGACTTCTTTGAGACCACCCTGGGTGTGCAGCCTGGAGTTTTCCTGCAGCTTGTGGAGGCTGCTGTGCTCTTTAATCTGGTGCATTTCCCTGAAGAATTCTGTAGGGACTGAACCAGTGAGCCTGCTTGGGGCGTAATGGTCACCTCAGAGGTCTAAATACCTTCTTCCTTGGGCCACAGCTCCTGTGGAGTGTCACTGTGCTGCCTGCTGGGACATCTCATGCCTTGTGCTCCGGGATGTGCATGTGCTGCAGTGGTGGGCAGCTCTTGGGATTGGCAAGGGTGTAGATACACATGTAACACATGGTTTATAACCCCGGGTAACATTCCATCCTGTTCCAATCGCAGGAGTTGAGGACGGGCAGACAGTTCGGATGCCTGTGGGGAAGAAGGAAATTTTCATTACGTTCAGGGTATGTATTTGTAAGTTGTATGTATTTAAGTTGTTTTTTCCCTTCTCAACTGCCTGGGAAGTGGCTGCAGAATGGGCAGAGGAGGAAGAGTGAGTGATCCTTTGGAATATCTGATGTAACATGATCCATGTGAACTTTGAGACGGCAGGAGATCTGCGTTGTAACACGGGGGGTAACTTTGAATCTGCTCATGAAGAATCCAGCTGCTTGTTCCAGGTCCAGGCCCTTAGGGGTAGTGTGAATAAAAATGCAGAGTAGGTTCTTCATGCCTTGAGTTTTTGACTTGGAAATGTGAAGGAGCTGCCTGCAGGCAGGGATGAGAGTGCTGAGGAGGGCTGTGGGAATGCCTGCAACAGGCTGGCTGGTCGAGTGTCCTCCTGCAGATCCACCTCCAGGGCTGCTTTGTACCTGTGCTGTAGCTGGGCCTCTTCTCCTTGCAGAGTCCTGTCACACACATCTCTGTCAAGGAGAAAATTTTTTTCAACACGTCTTTTGTGGTGCAGGAGGATTTAATTCTCTTCCAGCTTGTGAGGCCACTGCAAAGGTGCTTCCCTTCCTCTTCCCTTCTGGCTTTCTTCTGTTGAGGATACTGGACAAGGCAGTGTCTGTCTCTGCAGAACCATATTGACATGGATAATTAGCAGCATTAGGGGAGGGAGGTGCTGAGGTAGGAAGCAGGGATCCTCCTAAGCTTTTGGCTAATTATGGTTGTGTCAAGATCTGTGTTTTTCTAAAAGACCAGATATTAACTCATAGTTCTTAGATGAGCAGTTTGTGGATGGTATAAAGGGTCTGGCTGGTATATTTTCTTCAGAGCAGTTTACTGGGAGAACTTCATGGTGGTGTGCTCACTTCACCTTGGAACTTCCCTGCCTTTTAGGTTCAGAAAAGTTCTGTGTTCAGAAGAAATGGAGCAGATATCCATTCAGATCTCCCAATCTCAGTGGCACAGGCTGTGCTGGGAGGCACAGCCCGATGTCAAGGCTTGTACGAGACAATCAACATCACAGTAAGTACCATTTGTGTTGAGCATGAATCGATGGGGCAAAGGAGAGGCTTCTCCTTTGCTGCAAAGGTGTGGAAAAAATCTCTGAAGTCTGCCAGTATCATGTTTCAGATTCCTTCAGGATTGAGCCTCGGGTAGTTTGTGACCTGCTGTGTCACAGCTCCTTTCTTGTCCCTGTCCCTGTGAAGGGACAGGGAAAGGAAGGGATTGCTGGACAAATCCCATCCAAGGGCTACAGACTGTGCCAGGTTCTTTACTCATTCCTTCAGAAGCTTTTCCATCATTACTGACACAGCTTCAGCATGTGTCCTGAGTGTACCAGAGCTCTCCCATCCTACTTTGAAGCTTGCTGGAGAAGTAGATAATTTTTATAGACACCTAATTACTATATAAATGGTTAAACTAAGGTAATAAATGTTACATTTGTGTTCATAGATACCCCCTGGTATTCAGCCAGACCAGAGAATTCGAATGAGTGGGAAAGGCATTCCCAAGGTCAACAGTTATGGCTACGGAGACCACTACATCCACATAAAGATAAAAGTCCCTCAGTAAGTAGAGCTAAAGCAAGTTTCTGCAAAATCTTGAACTTCTTGCAAAAAGGCATTCAGAATTTGTGAAAATCCTTATTCCTTATGGTTCCTCTCAAGCACTTCAGAATATTTTGTTGATTTTCACTGCAGTGGGGTGAAATACAGTGGATCCTGTCTCTCCTCTTCCACTGTGTGGTTATTATTTATAGACGGCTGACTGTAGGGATTCCTGGTGTATTCCAGGTGTGTTCACTTTGTACCTCCAGCACCTGCCTCTCGTGGGTGCTGCTGGAGAAGGTGCAGGAGGGCTGTAGGTACACCTGGCCCCGAGGACAGCCCTAACCATCCCCTGTGTTGGGCCTGCAGGAGGCTGACGGATCGCCAGCGAGCCTTAATGATGAGCTACGCGGAGGACGAGACGGATGTGGACGGCACAGTGAATGGGGTCACGAACACAGCGTCAGGTGAGCGGGGGGAATTCCTGCTCCTTCCTCGTGGAGCTGGTGTGGGCGTGCAGAGCGCCTCCTGAGGGTTCCTGGGGAGGAAGGTGAGCCAGGGTCACCTTGAGGTGCTGTGACAGCACTGCCTGCCGAGCATGGTATTTTGGATAGAGTTGTAGTGTGGTGGTAACAGGCTGTAGCACAAAGCAGGGAGGCAGCCTCTTCCCAGGAAGCTTTATTCCAGTACTTGTCAAATCTGTGCGTGAACAGAGAGCAGGGACTGAGGTACTCAGGGTCCTGACAAGCTGTGGTGATGAATGCCTCCTGCTCCCTGCTTCCGGCCCTGTGCCAGGACTTTCCTTAGTAGCAGAGGTAGGAAAAGATGAAGTCCTTCAGGCCAGTTTTCCATGCGAGTCCATTTGCTGTGCTTCTGACTCTGCAGCAGGATGTTTCTCCTGGAATGCTGATGGGAAGTTCTGCTGTCAGGCTGTGCCCTGGGCACGTGGGGGAACCTGGGGTAGGAGTGTCCATTGGAGCCAGGTGTTGGCTCTGGTCAGTAGACAGCGTCCACCGTGATGGAGGAGCAGAGTCAGCTGGGAGCTTTGTGAAGCTGCTCTTCCAGCTCCACGTGGAAAACTGAGATTCAGCAACTGTTTTAAGTTTCTGGGGTGAGGTACCTGGCAAGGGCAGCAGCTAAAGGCAAAACACGTGGTAAAATAGTAAGGAAGGAGCTTTGTCTTTCACTACTGGAAAACAGTTTTTCCTTGCTTAATTGGAACAATGAACTTTTTAAAACCATTTGGATCCTTCTTTGGCTTGAAACCAAACGGCATTTAAGACTAGGCAAAGGGGGAGCCTTTCAGAGCTGCTCAGTGATCTCAGGAACTCAGGTCTGCTGTATTGCATGCCAAAGCCTGAGGAATATAGGCTCAGGTGTGAGATATTGGAAGGCAGCATCTGCTAAATATTTCCCACTGTTCTGTTTTATAGTGCTTTCCTAATGTACAAGTTATGTCTTTCCCACGTTACAGTTACCCGTGGGGGGAAGGAGAGAGAGCTCTGAGCACTAAACTTCCATTCCAGCTTTTTAAAGGCATTTATGGGCCAAAGGGAAAAAACCACTCTGCAAACTAATTTTTTTTAAAAAAGCAAACCTTCCAGTTTTTACCACGATGAAGCAGCAAGGTGGATTAAAACGACTGCCGGTAGATTGCAGTGTAGAGACAGGCTGTTGCTGAAGGTGTGTCCTCGCTCCAGGCAGCAGCGCAATGCCCCGGGTGCACAGAGGCGTGTTCTGCCTCGGGATTTCATTCCATTGCATCAGTCTGAGCCCGGCACTCAGCCCTGGGAGGATGGGGAGTGCTGGACTTTGTGTTCTCTGTGTGCAGAAAAAGCTTTAGGAGGATTTTGGGGTCTTGTTATTGATGGATTTACTGTAGAAAAAGCAGATTAGCAAAGAGGTCTCCTTTGTTCTTGCTGTAGCCACTTCTGGAGGGGCAAACAACTTTTCAGGACTTCTATATACAGGACAGTTATAAGATTCCTTATCTGGACACTTGATTTGAAATACCTGTAGCCTTTTTGATTCTACTTCTAGTTCATTTTCTCCTTGATACTGTTTGTCTGAGCACTGCTTGCAATCACACAAATCAGGCTCCTGGTGTGGTTTTGCACTGCTTTGCAAGGACACAGCCTTGAAAGAGGAAGAGCTTGTTCCAGGGACCACCAGGACAGGTTTTTTAACCCTGTAAAGCCCTGGCTGGCTGTGATCACTTTTTAGTGGCAGACTCTCAATTCCAAGTGCTTGCTTCCAAAGCCTGTGGGGATTTCCCTCATCAGTTGGAGGGCTGGGGAGAGGGGAAGGGAATGGTGGTACCTGAGCCCATGGCTGGCTTTTCCACATCTGGGATGTGGAAACTCTCCAGTGCCAAGTGGTTGTGTGTAGCTCACTGCCATGTGAGGATGCAGCACAACTAGCGGCCTTTGCTTGACCATTCCCTGTCTAAAATAACCCTCTGGTACTGGTGGGAGATGTCTCTGACTGCGGCCCTTTGCTGTTTGTGTCCAGGTGGCAGGGCCAAGGCTAGCGCTGCCGCAGGCGGGGATAGGCCTGAGGCTGAGGAGAACAAGGAGGGATTCCTTTCCAAACTTAAGAAAATGTTTACCTCCTGACACCCCATCTGAGGTAGGAGGCCTGTTGTTTCACTGTTGTCTTTCCCCCACACTGAGCACTTCTTGGGAGCACAAAAAGGTTGCTTCTCACTTAGCCTCAGGCCTTCCAGCTGCGGGTGTGCAAAACCCTAGCTGTCTTCTGGGACCTGGAGCAACAAGCCAGGGATTAAACTGCATTGTTGCTGCAGCCAAAAGCTGTACAGATGCTGGGTGCATCCTTGGGGAGGTGGCTGGGCCTCCCCTGCAGCTCTGCTCCTGTGTAGCTGTGCCTGGTTCCGAGCACAGAGGTTGTTCCCGTTAGCTGGTCCCACTGGGACTTGGTTCTGCCATGCAAAGCCCAGAGGCACAGGAGTGCCAGCACACTGGGGCTGGGCTCACCCCTGCCACGGGCTTACAGCACCAGGGAGGAGTCAGCCTTTGTCACAGAGCACAGCAAAGCCTCGCCATGCACCAGACCAGTGTATAACTCATGTGCCTTCAGTGAGTCTTGGCTGCTCTGAGACTTAGAATCATCTACAGCAGACATGGTGTCTTGGATTCCAGGGGCTCAGCTTTGCATCTTTGTAGGCTTCAAACTTGTCTGTTTGGTGTGGCTGACAGTGTGACGGCAGGTCGGGAGGGGAGGTGCTCCCAAAGTGGGCTGTGTGCCAATTCAGCCAGGAAATCTAAACGTTCCTCTCACTTCAACCACAGGGAAACGTTCTACTGGGAACTAGGAGCCAGCAGCAGCAGGTCATCCGTGCAGTTGGGGGTCAATCTTTCTGGCAGCAGGCTCTGGAGAGCACAGGATGTCAGTCGGCAGCACAGCGAGAATCCCAGCTGGAGAGGCCACAGACCACCGAGGCCCCAACACCCATCGTGATACAACACCCCCCTCTACCATCCAAGGAACTGGCAATGAAAGAAAATGCCAGCTTTGCAGAGATGGGGCTCTCTGGAGGCTGCCTCACAGCCCTACTGCTGCTGGAAGCTTATTGGGTAAAAATTAAAGTTGAAGTATTATTTAGAATCCAAACCAGAAGAAATGTGAAATAAACTTTGTCCTTCCAGCACAGAGCAGAGCAGTTTGCTGTATGGAGCCCAAGTCTCCACCTGCTCACTCAGGTGCCCTTTGCAATGCCAGGTGTGCTTGGTGAACTCACCGACACTCACCTTCTCCCAGGAGACCTGCTGGGTCAGGGAGGTTTAACCCTGTCTTCATGAGAGCCCTGCTGCCCTGCACAGCTGCGAGTGGAATCTCCCTGGGCCTTGTCCAAGCTCACGGGCCCTGGCTCCCTCCCAGCCGTGGGCTTTCTCAGCCCTGCTGATTGCCTGCACAGAGCAGTGGTGGCATCTGCACTTTGCCTCAGGTTTAACCCCCCCAATAACTAAAGTTACCACACAACTGCTGTCGCTTCTGAACGGGTACAAGTTGATCACCAAGCCCTGCACCAGTTTGGGACAAAAATCTTTTTATTACCTTAGCGCAACACCCATAGCATAAAGGACTGGTCAAAGCATCATTGTTTTACATGTGTGAGAGTGCAAGTGAGGTGGATCACTCCTTCCAGGTGCAGCCGAGCTCTCGCAGTGAGTATTCCATGGTTACTGTGTTAGTGACACCGTGCAGGTACCATCAGCCCATGTCCTAATAACCACTTAAACAGGGACATGTTGTAGTCTTGCCCTTCTTAATTTGCTGAAATAAAGCACGCGTTGCCTCCTGATTAAACTGTCTGTAAAGTGATTCTGTATCCATGTAAATAAGATGGACTTCATAAAGATATTTAACATGTGCTGTGCCTTGCTGCCTTGTCTACTACTTCCACCTGGTCTGTCACCTGCTTTCCCTGCCCCAGTAATAAGAATGAAGGTCTCTGGGACAAAGAGGGACAGCATCTGTGAGGGCTGGAATTGATTCTAAGACAGGAAAAGCTGCCAAATCTGAGCAGTACCTTAAGCATATGAGGGTGAGGGGGAAGGGGATTTCCACCGAGTCTTGGACAGTCTTGAAAGACTCGAGTTTTGCTCAACTCCTGGGGACAGCAACTGAAATTAGCTCCATGATCCTAAAGTGATGGAAATTACCTCCAGGAGCCCAAGGGTCAGGCCCAGAGCTGTATGACTTGAGGAATCAGGCTCAGCTTTTGTGTTACATGCACAGGAACTAAATGCACAGTCCCTGGTTGCTGGGATGGCACAAAGGCAGGGCTCTGTCTCTCTGCTGGTTTGCCTGCAGTGCCTAAATCATGCCCATGGAGAAATCCCTAGGTTTTCAGCGTGCTTAGGAGCCTGCAGCAACACCGGCCATGGGTACCTGCCCTGGGGCACAGGGATACACACCTTCAGCCCATCAAGTGGTGCCCTGTGCCCAGAGCTGCCTGGGAAAGGCCATGATCCTAGGAAAATGAGCCACCACCACCCTAAAACACCCAGAATGACTAAAGAAACACCTTTGTCCCTGAGGGTAGTGTGCAAAGGTAGCACTTCCCCCACCTGTCTACCTGTGCTGTGCAGCCCTTCCTCCTGTTCTGGTTGCCTAAATAGTCTCAACCAAGCTGCAGGAGCACACATGGACCAGCATATGGACCAAGCTCTCCCCAGCTGGGGCAGGATCAGCCTCTCCCTGGGGCACTACTAGGAAGGCAGCGTGGCTCAGGGCACCTCACCTCCTCAGCCAGTTTCCCCTACCTGGCACAGAAGCTGGGGAGGAAGAAGAGGGAGGGGAAGGCTCAGAAGGCAGCCTTGTTGTCTGCCACCCACTGCTGGAAGGTCCGGGCCTTGGGGTTGAGCTTCATGGTCAGGGCCACGTTTCGGTCAGGCTTCAGGGCATAGAAACGGAACATGGCAGCCATCTCCTTGGCTCCGGGGAAGTCACGCTTCTCGTACTCCTCTGGCGAGATCTGCCAAGAGAATTGGGGACAAAGCTCTTCCATAGCCTGCTGGCGCTTTCCCTCAGCCCGTGTGGGGAAGCTGAGGGCTCAGAGCAGCATGGAGGGGGGGCGGATTGGGGCGGGACTCTAGGGAGAAAAAAAAATTCCAACATCTCTTTTCAAACCTATGACAGAGGTGTTCTAGTAACTGGGGGGTCCAGGAGAGCTCTGGACAGCTCAAGCAACCCAGGTTGCCACCTGACACCCCTGCACTTCCTTCCCTGCCTGAATCAAAGGTGAATTGCTGTGCTTCCGCACTGCGCTGAGGAGGAAAAGAGCTGCTTCTTTGTCCCTGGGCGGGGGGCGGAACCTTCAGAGAGCATCAGAGGTGCTTTGTTTCTGCTGAAATGCACTTGGTTCTCAAAGCAGAAAGCCACTGCACCCCTCGTCCATTGTACTGGCTGCCCGAGGCACAGCCGAAACGCAAACAAAAATTAAAAAGAAGTTATGCAGGGGCAGGGAGTGGCCAGGAGTGCTGTAACGGTGACACAGCACTGAGCTAGGAGTGGTGTAACAACTGCGACACAGCAAGGCCCTGGGGGAAGCCGTGCTGAAGGGAAGGGCATGCAGCAGAGACCTGTTCTATAGGTGCCCATCCCTGGTTCCTCTGGAGACCTCTCGCTTCAGTTACCTCTTGGAGCCAGGCACAGGCCTGCCTGGGCACACCTGTGTGCTCCACGAGTTGTCCCAGTGACAATGCCAACAGGGCAGTTTTGGTGCCAAGCTGTGCTCCAGCCACAGGGGCAGCAGGATTAACCCTGGGCACCAGTGCTGGGCTGCACCAAGCCCATACACTGAGCTGTGAGTCCTACCTTGCTGGCTGCCACAGTCTTGCCCGTCTGCTGGGAGAGGATGGTGGCGTACTCTGCCTCAGTGAGCTTGCCGGTGCTGAGCCCCATCACTTGGCTGATGTACTCCCCCGGCGACTTCAGCAGGGAAACCACAACAGGCCCAACATCCTCCACGGCCATCCCGTCCATCGGGGTGTCCCCCATGGGCAGCTCTGTATGGAGAGATTGATCCCAGCTGGAGTGCAGCCCAGCTCTGAGGAGGTACAGGCAGAGTTTTCAGCACTCAGCCTCTGAACACAGGGTGAGGAAGGGATGAGAGCACCCATAAGTATGGTAAGGACTGAGCTATGAGACCGTGACAGCCAGAGCAGCACCGTGACTCACCCAGATCTGCAGCCTCAGCACCTCCACCATCCCAAATACAGGCACTTAGGGTGTCTACAGCCACTGCATGATCTGCAGAGCAGCCCTCAGCACCACAAACAGGGCCCAGGATGTCACTGATTTCTTGCAGGCCACCAAACAGGTCTGAAGGACCATAATGCAGCAGCAACTTGCTGTGGTCAAGCCTCTTTACCCCAGCAGCCCAGAGCCCTGGTGGTTCCTCCACCCCTCAGCTCCTGCACAGCGGGAACAGACGAGAACACTGTCACAGGACAGTGACCCACAGGTCCTGCTTACCCAGGACAAAGGTGTCTCCCTGCGGGGCCTTCTGTGGCTTGAAGATGGAGAGGAAGTTCTCAAAGTAGAACGGCAGCCGGATGACCGTGGTGGGAACACCAGTTCTCTGGAAATACTCCTCCACCACACCTTTGCCATCAAAGTGCAGCACTTCCAGCTGGCCCCCTGTCAGCTGGTGCACGTTCTCCAGGCCACTGAACACAACGTGGTGCAGCCCCAGGCGCTTCGAGAGGTCAGCCAGTCGCTTTCCCTGACCAAAGGAAGAAGGTGGCCATTAAAGGGGGAACAGGACATTTGTGGGGGCTCTCATCATCCTCACACCCCCCTTCCCTCTTTGCAAGCACTGGGCAGAAGGGCGGGATCCAACTCACACCAGCTGAGCACCCCGAGCCCTCAGCTGGGACCAGGGCTGAGCACACCAATGAACCCAGTGAGTTATCCAGGTGGAGCCAACTCCTCTTCTTACACCATTCCACTTCAGAAAGACCACACACCCTCCAGCTTT
Source organism: Cephalopterus ornatus (assembly GCA_013396775.1). Taxonomy (NCBI): domain Eukaryota; kingdom Metazoa; phylum Chordata; class Aves; order Passeriformes; family Cotingidae; genus Cephalopterus; species Cephalopterus ornatus. The sequence continues at coordinate 37,515 of VZRE01001027.1, read as the reverse complement.
GGTGCTCACTGCTCCACCAAGCACACAAATACCAGCCCATAAAATCTGCCTGGCCAGATACTTGCCCCAACATATCTTATCTTTTGTTTGCTGCCATCCAGGTGTGGCAATCCTGCCACCCTGGGAAATCTGTCCTGAGGTGAGCATCGCCCTTGGGATCTCTGATACTACAGGATTTTGGCCCCAAAGCTGCAAGTGCAGAAAACGACAGGACTGTAGACAGCAAAAGACCCATCTCTGCCCCAGGAAGGCTCTGAGGAGCCAAGTGTTCACACTCCTGCTAGTCCAACTCCTGGGCAGTGCTTTCCGCCACACATTTAACAACTCCCTGAAGGCACCACATCCTGCAGCCACGTGACTGCGAGGGAGCAGGGAACAAGTTCTGGCTTTGTAAGAACTGGAACCTGGTGTTTGTGAGGCCTCAGGGCTCTCCTGGGCTGGCTACTCAAACCACCGGGGCTGGCACGGCTACTCCAAGAGCCGTCCCGTGCTCCCCACCCCAGCGCCACATGACCGTCCCTCGATCCCTGCTCCCAAACCGTCCCACACGTGGTCCCAGCTAATGCCAGCACAGGTACCTGCTCGATTTCCTTCTCTTTGCTGCAGTGCTCCCAGAAGTTGGTGACAACGAAAGCTCCGTAGGCACCCGCCAAGGCCTGCTCCAGCGATGGCTCATCGTCCAGATCCGCCTTCACCACCTCGGCTCCCCTCCGCTTCAGCTCCTCCGCCTCCTTCTTCCTGGGGCTCCGCGTCACCGCCCGCACCCTGAAGGTCCCATCGTCCAGCAGCGCCCGGGCCACGCCGCCACCCTGCGCCCCTGCGGGTGCAGCGGGTCAGGGCCTCCCCGGGGCTCCGGGAGGCGCTGGGGCCGCGGGACGGAGCCCCCCCGGGCCGGGCTCTCCGCCCGCTCCCCGCGATGCTGCTCGGCCGGGCGGGCACTTCTCCCCCTCCGGGCCCTCGGGCACCACCGGCCCCTCAGCCCCTCGCCCCCCTCAGGCCTCCCCCATCGCACTCACCGGTGGCCCCGAACACCACGATCAGCTTCTTGCCGGCCATGAGGCAGCGCGGGCGGTCCGGCGGCTCTGAGGGGGCGAGAAGCAACAGGGCCGCGGCTCAGCCCCCGGCCAGGTGCCGCGCGGGAGGGTGTCCCCGGGCCCGGGAGGGACGGAGCGGGGCGGCTGCGGGGCCATCGCCGGTCCCGGGGCACCCAGCGCGGATCCCTCATACGGCTCCTCACCTCGGCTCCGCTGCAATCGGCTCCAGTCGGCGGAGTTGGGCTCGACTCGGGGCTAATCGGCTCAGCCCGGCCCGTTTATGCTCGTCCCGCCCCGGCTCCCCCCGCACAGCC
>VZRE01001027.1:674-36013 GCA_013396775.1 Cephalopterus ornatus | reverse complement strand
CATTCCACCCCATCCCATCCCATCCCCATCACTATCCCCATCCCAATCCCAGCTGCCTTCTCTCTCCTCAGGAAACCTGCTTAAAAACCCGGGACTCACTGTGTGACCCACTAGGAGATGGCTGGGGTTGTGTCCCTTCCACCCCGGGGACCCCCTGAGTCTCACACACTCCTGTGCTGCCCTAGCAGGAGGGGTGGTGGGGCCTCTGAAAACGCGCGTTCCATGTTTTCTTGGTGTGGAAACCCGGCTGTTCTCCAGGAGCATCCCACCACTCCCTCCGGAGCTGGGACTGTTCCTTATCCCCAGGCAGGTGCCTGCGTAGGGCTGAGCTGGGCGTGGTTCCCAAGCACCCTCTCACCCAGCAACTGCGTGAGTCAACAAGCAGAGTCAACTCCAGGGCTTTAGTCACCTCCCCTGTCAGCTCCCCTCTGAGCTCCCCTCTGACCTCCCTCAGCTCCCCCTGTGAGCTCCACGTCACCTCTCCAGCTTCCAGAGGGGCTGCAGTCAGACCCTTCCTCCTGGGAAGGCCAAATGTTGAGCTTGGTAAATACACTGGGAAATTTGGGGCTGAATCAAGTAAACAGCCTGGAAAATGCATGTGTCCCGTGTTATACACAGTAGCAAAGAAATCGTTCTGATGCGTGGGGCTTCTGCACAGCCATTTTGGATGGGAGGGATCTTTAGCTACAGATTATTGGGAAGGGGATGACCGGTGGGACTTCCCAGGTGCCAGATCCTCTTGAAACCATCCTTCTGATATGAGAAATTACCAACAGACCTAAAACTTTCCAGAGAAAAGGTTTTAACTCCTTCCTGGGCACAGCCCCAGGACCAGCGGAGAGCAAGGCTTGCGCCGGAGCAATCCTTGGGAGACACATTTTAGGAGATGGACTGGCAATTTCAGTGCAGGGCACCTGCAAGCGAACGACGGCTTTTCCCCACGGGGAAGAAAGCCCTGAGCCTCCGTCTCTCAAGTGCAGTTGGTTGGGCAATCTTGGCACTGCATGGGTAGGAAGATCCTTCTGTCCTGGCACCTTTTGTCTGGGAGGAATCTTCCTGCATATTCAATCTTGGGAGTTGGAATGGAAATTTCAGCAAAGCTTGTGCTGGAGCAATCCTTGGGAGACATATGGTCCATCCTGGAGGTCTGAATTCCTGCTTGCCCCCACCTTTCCTTCCCAAACACAGTTCACTGACCATGAACCCACTCTGACCCCCACCATCGCTTCCACCATCAGTCTATTTCAGCCTGATTTGATGAAGGGAAAGATGTGTAATTACACATCTACATTTGGATGCAGTTTAATTGAAACAGTGTGAAAGATAGAAATGGATACCCTCCCCCCCCTCCAGGGCTAGTCTCCTAAGAGGTTGTTCATCTGTTCTCACCACTGACTTCTGCTCACTCTGACCCCTCCCAGACCACATCAGAACTGGGAGCTTTTGGCCCAAAACCACACCACTGGGCACAAGGCAGGCAGCAAACCTCATTATCCTATTTTTTTTTGCGGGATGTGCTCCCCCCTTTCCCCAGGCATTGCTGCTCTGCCTCATAGAAAGCCAAGTTACTTGCCCTGTGTCTGGGTGCAGCCATCCCGCCCTGCCCACCTGCCCTCAGGGGTTTCTCTGCTCAGCACCTCAGAATTAAGAGGATTTGCCTAAATGCCGGAAATTTTTTATAGGGTTTACAAATGAAGGTTTTTGTAGAACAAAAATGCAAAATAATGACTGAGCCCACCTGCCTCTGTGGAGCTGGTGGCCAGAGATCCCCACTGGTCCCGCTGCTGATGCCTCTGGCTCCCTGGGAGTGGACATGGCACTCCTTGGTGGGATGGGATCCACCTCTTTGGAGATAAGCTCCTAATTCCAGAAAGCTTCAGCACTGGCATGAAAATGGCTCTTTCAAGATACAACTCATGGAAATATTTCCATGTACAGCCCAGCAAAGGGCAGAGCCACTGTGACTCCAGCCTCTTCCATGGAATATTCCCAGCATTCCTGGTTATGTAGCAAAACCCCTAAGCTATCCCAGGCCAGGGTGAGCTCGTGGTTTTGTGTCAAGGGAGTTCCCAGTAATTTGGATGCTGCTGAGGCTGGTTTTGTGGCTCCTGAGAGAAAGCATCTGCAGCTGGGGAAGTGTCCGTGCACGGAGCATCCCACCAGGACAGACCTGGCTGTTGCTGCTGGCAGTCACAGGGGCTGTGGGCAGCCACCACATGCTGCTGGTTTTCAGCTGATAACTCACATTGATTTGCATAGTCGTCAGCCCTACGCTGACAGGAAGGAAGATCAGTGAGACCCACAGTGCAGGAAGCAGCGAGGAAAGAACAACGGAAAGAGAGCAAAGCCACTGGGCTGGGACTGGCAGAGGGTGGTGGGGAACCCAGACCCACCTTCCCCAGGTGCTATCCCGAGTGCTGCCCCGGCCACCGGGTCCCATCAGCTCCACATGTCCCCCAGGGACCACCAACTGGAGAGGCTTCCATTTTCTGCCTTGACCTTGAGCATCCACTGAGGAGGAGGCAAAGTTTGGAGGAGCAGGGCTGCATCCTCCCATTGCCATGAGGATGCCCTTCCCATGCTCCTGCTCCCACATGGACCTGGGGGAGGCAGCACAAGGCCAAGGTAAGGTTTTGGAGGGCTTTGGAGCAGTATGGGGAGAAGGGGAGGTGTCACTTGGTTGTCTCTTGTGGGGACAAGAGCTCTTACTGTGATGGCCACATGAAATGGAGTCACTGGGCCAACATGGCAGGGCCAGGAGCTGTTTGGGCAGAGGTTCCTGGGATGGGCAACATATGGTTAACTGCCAGCAGCACCCAGCAGGGCAGCTGGGCATGGCATGGCCAAAGGTGCTTGGCAGGTGCAGCTGGAGACCTGTGGCATGGTGCAAAATTGCACCAAAGAGCGAGGCAGGGTCCTGGTGTGTCCAGGAGCAGGCTGGGGAGCTGGAGCTCAGTGGGGACACATGGCCCTGCACCCAGGTGGGCACAGAGCCTGGGCACGTCGGGCTGCCTCAGTGCATTTGGCTTAATCCTGCTGTTATTTGAGCACTTTGAAGTTGTTATAGGCACTACATATCCCATAAACACAGAACTGCTGGAGAGAGGAGCAGCTGGAGCATGAGCTGGGTGCTGTCACCCACTGGGATGTCACGAGCAGCAGGGCTTTGGCCCAGCACATGGAAGGGTTTTCCAAGGCGAACCACGAGTTGTTCAGAGCCTGGGAAGAGCTCGCACAAAAAATGTCCATGTCGCATGAAAATTTCTTTCTGAGGCTGCTTTTTGGGATGCTCTGTAACCCAGAAAGCTGGGGCTGACCCCGAGCAGCAAAGCCCAGAGAGTGCTGAGGCAGGTACCACATCTGTCAGCATCCCTGCAGCCCCAGGGCCGGCAGCTGTGATGGAGGCAGGCCAGCTGCAGCTCCTTCCCAATTTTCGTGATGATATCCTGAGACCCTGTGGGTGAGAAGGGCAGAAGCTGTTTGCTGGGAGGATCTGCTTTTCAATCAGCTGTATGCACATCCATGGTGTAACGTCTGAGGGGCACAACCAGCTCAGTAAATGCATCATCCTTCATTCTGCAGCTTGTGAGGTGCAGCAGCGGACCTCCTCTCTGAAATTAGCTTTTTAGCTGCTTGGAATCACCCGTAGATGGATTTTTTGCTTTTTCTTCTGATGAGATTTGGGGTTGGCGCTGCTGGCATCCAGCCCAGGGGCCCTTCACAGCTCCTCACCTCCACGACTTGCTATTTAACCCCTGCTGTGTCTGCGTCCTGTTACTGGGGTTGGGGTTTAGCAAAACAAAAAACAAACCTCACAGACGTTAGATTTGACATAAAACAGATTTAGCAATAAATTTTTGCTGGCATTAAATCCAGACCGAAAAACTAAGGCTGCATCTGAAAGTCATATATAAACTTAGATAACCAAGTTACCTGCAAGTCTGCAAGTGTCATAATTGGGTATAATGCTGAAGATATTTTATTGCTTCATTTAATTAATAAAAATTATTGATGTGGAATCTCTTCGATTCTGCCAAAAGGTGGCAGTCTGCATCCTGGCATCAGGATTTGCTCAGCTGAGAAGGAATGGCTGGAGATGTTGGCTTGGGAAGTGTTTTCATATATCTCACTGACCTCTGAAATGGGATCAGTTCAGAGTGGAGACGTGGCAGGAAAAATAAATAAAAGCCCCAAAGGTGTGTTGGTAAAGGACTCTGAGATTCGCTGGAGGAAATCCACTGCACCAGGAAGTGCTGGAGAGGTCTGGCGGGGCTGATTTCTCTCCATTGCTGTGTCTGGAGGAGGCAGAGCAGGGCTGAGAAGGGGCTGTGCTGCCGAGGCTCCTGCCACCCCACACTGGAGAGCTTTGCTGCACGGGCAAACCCCGCAGGGATGGGTCAGGGGAAGGCAACAACCAGGCTGAGGTTTCTCGTGTGTTTGGGGCACAGAGGTGAACCAGAGTGGGTGCTTCCCTGCTCCTGCAGGTGCTGGCTAATGATGCAATTTTTAGCTCATATAAAAAGCTTTTAAGCTTATTTCAATACTATAGATCTGCCCATTTTCTGATGTTTTCCATATGGGTCCCTGCAGCCTTCCAGGAGCTCTTGCCCAGCACTTTGGTGCCTGTCTAGACTTGACACCCCTCAACCCTTCCCCAGCCCCTTGCAGCAGGTCAGGTCTTCAAGGCTCTGTGAGCTGGTGCTTGAGGTGCCGACCACTGTCTCCTGATGCTGCAGGTGAATCTGCTTACGAGTCCCTGGGGGGTGTCAACCACAGACTTCCGACTGCTGGGTGTCACAGCCTGATGCAGTCCAGGTGTTGCTGGCAGCAGCTGTGACAGCTCCTGGTGTGGCATGGTCCCGAGTCCTCAGCACACTCCCACAGGACAGAATGATGGATCTGTCTGAGGGGAATGTCTGGAGGAAGATCTGAGAGGCTGGGTAGAGCAGAGAGGCAGTAAATACCTGTTGTCTCCAGACAGCTTCCTGCTGTGGCCACCTCCGAACTGACCCTTCATCTCAGATCCTGTGGTGAGCTGCTTTAGTCACGTTGGACTTCCAGGAGAGAAACTGCATGTACATAATTAGAGCCAGAGATGAGCTACTTCTAGGTCTGTATTCTTTGGTGTTGACACCAGGCAGTTTGAATCCTGGAACAGGATGGACACAGTGAAAAGCACAGCAGCTATTTGGGAGATAACTGTCTATGCTGGAGGTCAGAGACCTGCCAGCATGGTGGTTGTGGCTCCCGGGAACTGACTGGTTTTGGGCAGGGACACTCTGCTAACAGGTGTGGTGGGATGTGGGTTTGAAGCTGCTGGAAGAACATATCAGTGTTGACTGGACAGCCCTAGACAGGGGGATTATCCCCTGGGCTCGACTTTGGGACCACACCAGGCAAAAAGAAAAGTGTTAATGCCAAGTTCTTGCCAAGAAAATCCCCCTTTTCCCTCCCTGGGCCTTGCAGGTGCCATTCATCAGTTTGGTTGGGCAGCTGCCCGCCCTCCAGCCTCTTGTCCCGGTGTCCCTGGTGACTCAGGCAAGGCAGGGCAGACACAAGCCATTGCTGGATCACTGCTCCTCCAGCTGCTGGTGGGACATTTGTCCCCGCTTGGCCAAGTGGTAGCTACACTGATGGGCTGAGGTCCGTGAGTGCAGGATTGACTTCTGAGGCACAGAGGAGTGTGGCAGAACTCATGCCAGCAATCTTGGAATGAGCTGGGTCATTCTGGAAACACCTGGAGGTGTTATAAAGCCTGGCTTTGGCTGGCCCCTACCCTTCAGACAGCTCTTGTGAGAGATGATAATGTCCTTCACCCCCATAGGATGCAGCCTTCAGCATCCCTGTGTGGTCCTGGAGCTGCACCTGAAACTTTGCTACTGGAACCAGAAAAAAAGTGGCAGCACCTGCATTATTTCTTCTGCTGCCTTGTCTTCTGCTGCTGTCATTCTCCCGGTGAGATGCCTCTGCACGAGTTGACCCACAGCTGCTGGTTTTTGAAATAGCACTGGAGGACACATCAAACATTCCCTGGTGTTAGGGCAGGTTTCCCCCATCAAAGGCCTTTTTCTTACCAGCCACGTTTCAGAGGAAGGGCTGCAGGGAACATCCCTGCAGGCAGCAAACCCCCTTTCATTCTGGCTGTGCTCTGGGCTGCATGGGAAAGATGAGAGACCTGAGCACTGCAAAGACTTAATTGAGTTTTCCAGGCCGGTTAGAGACAAGAAGATGTAAAAAGGTGAACATTTTGCTGTGGATTGCTCACTGAGCTCCTTCAATTGATGGCATCTTAACTGACTGGGCCACTGCCTGAGGGGTGAAAAGCAAGAGCAGCTGTCAAAGCCCTGCTGCTCCCTGTATGGAAAAAAGGGCTTTGCTGTGGGATCACCACCACTGCCAGGGGCATGTGGACCTCTGACACCAAGGAGTCAGGGCTGGGCAGCCAGGGAAGAGCAGAAGGACTTGGGTTTCCCTCCTGGAGGGAAAAAATGTGGGCTCAGACCCAGCTCCAACAGCACCTCCCACCCCTACGAGGGCTTGTCTGGGAACCGCTGGGGCAGGTGGGGATGGGCTGGTGCTTTGTCACCCAGCACCTCTCTGTCACTTACCTCATTCTGGCCACAAAACAGTCTCAGTGAGAGATCCAGCCAGTGGGTCGGTGAGGGACTCGGCCCTGGGAGATGCTGTGTCTGGTCTCCTCCTGCGCCCTCCGCACAGCCGGGCTTGCATTTCTGGTGGGAGAAATCTCAGCACGCATCCCCAGGCAGGAGGAGGAACAGAAGGAGTTATGTTCCAAGCACCTCGACCTCGCACCATGGACCTGAAACTCTACCAAGCTACATCTGTCTTTTCTCCCTGGGAGAGGTTGAGTTTGACCAAAGGAAACGAGTGTTACCTGTACCTGTTGTCGAGGCTGCACCGAAGCCCCCATGGTGTCCACATCTCCCTCAGGATTGGGTTTGGCAAAGGTAATGCCTGTGGGCAGGGACCCCCTTGGAACGCCTCTGACCGGCATGCACAGAGGTGTTCACGTGGATTTAGAGCATCCTAGGAGCTCTAGGATGGAGGGGAGGAAAGGATGCTGTGCCAGGACACAGGAGCACTGTGTGTGCATCACTGATGTGGTCAGACATCCTCTGGGCCTGAGAAGTTCCCACCTGGACACAGCCAGCACCTGGAGATGACTTTGGGGCTGGTGGAGATGTCACAGCACAGTGCCACCTGCTAACACAGGTGAAGCTTGGAGCACTCTCAGGCATTGAGGCAATGCTCTTTCCACCTCTGCTCAAAGAACAACAGGACTCTGAGCAGATACACGTCTTAAAAATAAAACACCAAGCCCTCAACGTGGTTTGGCAGCAGCTGAGCCGGGGGAGCAGGTAAATGCTCCTTCCCTGGGAGATGATTCACCAGTGCTGATGAAAGTGGAGCAAGTTCAGAGCTCTGCAACAGGATGTGGTGTGAGCCACCCTCAGCAAGCCCAGACAGAGGCTCTGGGCGACAGCAAGTTGAGTTCAAAATGAAAACAGGCCCTTCATTGCTTTGCCTGCTGCCCCACAACTTCCTCCACAACACAGAGAAGAAGAATGCACGAGTAGTTCACAGCCCTGCATCAGTCTGCCTGAGAAAGGTTCTGCCCAAAGTGGTGGTGGTAAAGGCACCGTCTTTGTGGCGCATGAGGTCTGCCAGAGATGCTGCAGCAGGATGGCACCGTCTCTGCCCCTGCCAGGCCCACAGTGCCGGGGACTCTGGTCTTAGCCAGAAGCTGATGAATGGACCCTTGGTGCAACCACAGTCAGCCTCACACTGGCTTCTGATGCTCCTGATGCTTTTCCTCTTCTTTCACCAGGAACATGGATAAGGGCTGAGAAGCTCCAGGTGATGCTGTGAGCTGGCCAGGGGATGCGGGATGGTCCATGGGACAGCCACGCTGCTGCCACAGCACTCCTCGCCTGGGGATCACCGATGTCACGGGAGGCCTCTGATGGAAGGTGAGCTGTGGCTGGGCAGCTGGAGATCCATCACCTCTGGGGAGTTTCAGTCTCAAAAATGGGACAAGGGGGGGCACCCAGGTGCGAGGGTTGACAGCGGTTCCTAGTCCAAGGGCTTGGGGAGTGCTGTGCTGGCACAGGTGGAACGGCTGTCTCTGAAGAGAAATGATCTTGCTCAGACTTTTTTCTCTGCCTAGGCTTAGTTTCCCAGGAGGAAATGCCATTTCAGGATTGTGTTTTTCAGTCTCTTTCAATAACTGCTGCCTTGACCTAGCAGCTCCTAACAAAACACCCTGACACTTTGCCTTTGGGATGGCATCATCCCAAGGAGGACTTGGCAGTTAGCTCTGGAGGGCTCTAGTTTGCTCCCTGCTACCTTCAGAGTCAGAGGCAGCGCTCCACTGCTGCCCTTCCCTGTCACCCCTCAGCAACATGCCCAGGGCTTGCCAAGACCCAACTGTCCCACTCTCCTCTCCTGCAGAGGTTTGGATCCACCGGTACCACAAGCAGCTGGTGAGGTCCATCTCACCACAGTTCCTGGAGGAGATCATTTGCCACCTGGGGAGGCTGGAGCTCCTGACAGCAGAGGAGGCCAGCCGGGCACGGGAGGAGAGCTCCCTGCCCGAGCAGGTGAGGGCCGTGGTGGACGTCCTGGCCAGCAAGGGCAGCTACGCCTCCCAGACCCTGCAGACCTTCATTGAGACCACCAATTCCCAGCTCTACCTCCACATCACTGTCTATGGTAGGCAGCGCACTGTGGACCCCGCGAGGGGGGTCTGCACATGTGGCCTGGCTGGTGGCACTGGCTGGAGCACCCCAAGATGTGCACAGAGCTGGGCAGCATTGGCAGATCCAGTGGGAGCATCCATGGATGCAACGGTGCCATCGCAGGGGCTCTCCTGGGGAAGGACACAGCTGAGGGTGACAAGGGCTCTCTGCTGGGTCTGAGGGACCTTCCTCCAGTGCTCTTGCTGCCCTCAGCACACCTCTCTGGGCAGCCTGAGGAGTCTTTAAGGTCCTCAATGCCCAGATCATATCAGTCACTCCCAACAGTTGTGCTAGGAACAGTGGGATGGCAGGAGGATGGCTGGGCATCCCTGACCCCATCCACTGGTGGCTACCCCAACTTCAGGCTCTCTTTGCAACCCTCTTGCTAGGAGAGGTTTCCCTTGTTTCCCTTCTGCTGGGAAAGCTCCAGCCTTGGCTGGTGTCCACTCTGAATCTCTAGCAGCACCATTCCCTGCTTGTCCAGTCTTTGCTGGAGGGTTTAATTTCACTGGACCAGTGCTGTGATACCTTAGCCAGGTGAGCAGGACAGGTCCAGGTGGTCACCAGGAGTCCAGCTCTCAAACAAGTTCAGGCTGATGAGGCAGGACTGAGGTCAAGCCAGGAAGTCAATCCAGAGGTCAGGATCAGGTCCAGCAAGGGCAACCAGTGCAGTGATCACTAAGCAAGGGCAGAGTGATGAGGTCCAAGAACAAGGTCCAGATCAGCAAAGGCACAATGGGGCTGTAGCCAAGTGCTTAGGCAGGGGCTGAAGGCCCAAGCCTGAGCTTAAATGGGCTCCCGGAATAATGGCTGAGGCTGATCAGGGCCATTTAAGCCTTTTAGTGCCCTCTGAGCCCTGGCATGTGCCTTCCTGCCCAGATGTAAGGGCTCCATGAGGCTCCCCCTCTGCATGGACATGACAAAAATGTGAAGCAGCTTCTCTCATTTGTATCTATGATTACCATCCTCCTCCTTCTCCTCATCCCCCATTTCATTTCTCTGTGCAGAGCCCATGGTGCAGAAGCACCTGGAGAGCCTCCAAAGCTACTATGGGAATGGCCTGGAGACAAGTGTCGTGCAGCGACTCACCAACCTGCTGCTGGTGGAAGGCTTGACCGATATCCAGCAGCAGGAGCACGACATCCTGCAGATTGAAACCACCAAAGGCCTACCAAACACATCCAAGAGCATCCCTCTGGAGAAGCTCTTCCTGCCTCTCTCCAAGGTCAGCATCCCACCACGGATCTCTGTCACCATTGGAGTGGCTGGGATTGGCAAAACCACACTGGTGAAGCTGTTTGTCTACACCTGGGCAAAGGGGGAGATCAACAGGGATATCATGTTTGTGCTGCCCCTCACCTTCCGGGAGCTCAACACCTACGAGAAGCTCTCTGCCGAGAGGCTCATCTGCTCAGCATTCCCTCACATCACTGAGCCCAACTGCATCTTGGCAGGAGCCGCCAGGACCCTGCTCATCCTTGATGGCTTGGATGAGTTCAAGACTCCTCTGGATTTTTCCAATGCAGTGGTATGCACTGATCCCAAAAAGGAGATCCAAGTGGACAACCTGATCACCAACATTATACGGGGCAACCTGCTGCAGGAGGCTTCTGTCTGGGTCACATCGCGGCCAACGGCAGCCAGACAAATCCCCGCAGGGCTGGTTGACAGGATGACGGAAATACGAGGGTTTGGGGCTGCAGAGATAAAGGACTTCTTGGACCAGATGTTCCTTGATGACAGAGACCTGTCCAGCCAAGTCCTGCAGCACATCAGAGCTAACAGGTCATTACACGTCTTGTGCGCTGTTCCTGGCTTTTGCTGGATTTCTGGCTCCTCAATCGCCTATTACCTAAAAACCAGTGTGGGTCAACCCCAAGAAACAACTGTTGTCCCCAGGACCCTATCAGAAATCTACTCCTATTATTTTAAAATGGCTCTGGGCAGTGACTGGCCAGAAAAGCCAAGAGAAACCCTCAGGATCGAGCAGGCTGTGAGCAACAGCAAGAAGGTAGTGGGCAGCCTGGGCAGACTGGCCTTCTACGGGCTGCTCAGAAAGAAGCACGTGTTTTACGAGCAGGACATGAAGGCTTACGGCATCGACCTCTCCCTGCTGCAGAATAGCCTGTGCACTCGACTCTTGCTCAAGGAGGAGATGCAGACCTCCACAGCCTATTACTTCTCCCACTTAACCATACAGGAGTTCCTGGCAGCTCTTTATTACTACACGGCGGCCAAGCGGGCAATATTTGACCTCTTCACGGAGAGTGGGATGTCCTGGCCTAAGCTGGGCTTCCTCAACCACTTCAAGAGCGCTGTGCAGAGATCACTGCAGGCAGAGGACAGGCAGCTGGACATCTTTGTTCGTTTCCTCTCTGGGCTTCTCTCTCCACAGGTGAACAAGCTGCTCTCTGGGTGGCTCCTGGTGAAGGATGAGCAAAACGGCTTCAGGAGCCAAGCGACCACCTTCCTCCAGGGCTGCCTGAACACCAACTACGCCATCTCCCTGCGCACAGTGAACACCATGCGCTGCCTGTACGAAATCCAGCACATGGAGATCGCCAAGGCTGTGGAAGAAGCCATGAAGAACAAGAGCCTGGCCGGGATGCTCACCCCTGTGAACTGCTCTGCCCTGGCTTACCTCCTGCAGGCCTCTGACGTCTGCATGGAGGAGACAAACCTGTCCAACTGCCTCACCTACAATGTCTGTAAGAGCCTGCTCTCCCAGCTCCTCTTCTGCCACAACCTCAGGTGAGTCCTGGTGGGATTGCACTGGGAAAAGCAAGCAGGGATTCTGGGCTGTGACTCATAATCACAGAATGGTTTGGGTTGGAAGGGACCTTAAAGACCACCTCATTCCAATCCCCTGCCATGGGCAGGGACATCTTCCACTAGCCCAGGTTGCTCTCTTGTCCAAACTGGCCTTGAACACTTCCAGGGATGGGACAGCCACAACTTCTCTGGGCAACCTGTACCAGGGCCTCCCCCTCCTTAGAGGGAAGAATTTCTTCCTAACTTCTAATCTAAATCTCTCCTCTCTTAGTTAAAACCATTCTTCCTTCTCCTATCACCATCCGCCCATGTAAAAAGTTGCTCTCCCTCTTTTTTATAAGTTCTGTTTAAGTCCTGGAAGGCTCCCCCCTGACTCAAATGTGACTCCAAGGTCTCAGCTGAGACATGGGCCCACCAACAACCACTGAGTTGCTCTGCTTCTGTCCTTGAGTTTCTCCATCTGTGATGGGTAGATGTCATGGGAGGGTTGCCCCTTCTCTACTTTTTTCTCCCATCTTCTCCAGGCTGGACAATAATCAGTTTAAGGACAATGTGATGGAGCTGCTGGGCAGTGTGCTGAGTGTGAAGGACTGCCAGATCCAGAAGCTCAGGTAGGACCTGGCCCAGGGCAGACAGAATGTCCTGGGGATGCAGCGTGGGCCTGGGGACACCTCAAAACCAGAGTGAGGGTCCTCCAGGAGTGTCTGCCACTGGCTCCCTGGGTGCCTACTGACAAGGACAGCCCCACAAGTTGTCCTGCACCAAGGCATAGTGACCTTACCCCATGTCTTCACGGTGGCTGGGCAGGTTGTTTTGCCCAGCCTTCCTGAAACTTCTGCCTCCTCAGGTTATCCCAACAAACTGCTTCCTGAGGTCACAGCAGTTTGCTGGACACCTGAGGCTCTGCATGGAGGATCTGATGTACGGAGGGGACAGGCTCCTGACCCCCATGCAGGAAGATGCCTTGTACTGGACAGATGGGTCCCCACTTCCTTCACCTCCCTGCCCTTCCTTGTGGCTGCACAGAGTCCCCCGTGCTGCTATCTGAGCCCCATTTCATGACACAAATTAATTTTAAGTCTAGAAACTCCCTTTCTACCCTGTCCTTGCAGTTCTCTGCCTGGTGTCCACCCCAGAGAGCAGACCTCAGAGCACCCACAACTTTGGCTGTACCATGAACCAAACGTTCCACATGGCTTTCCTCTGCTCACACATCCCAGCTGCATCCTGGGATATGCCAGGAGCTGGGAAAGTCTCTTTCTCCTCCAGGAAAACACCCAATTTTTCTTTTTCTGGGCAGCTTGGCAGAAAATCAGATCAGCAACCAGGGAGCCAAAGCACTGGCCAGGTCGCTGCTGGTGAACAGAAGCCTGATGGTGCTGGAGTAAGTGTTCCCCCTGTACCAGCTCCTGCCATTGCACATGTTCCCCACTGGGAACCATTCCCATGGCTGCACTGGGGCTGGATCCCAGCCAGCCTGACTGAGCTTGGAAGGGTCTTCAGCCCCTAAAGCCACCACCTCTCAGAGGTGAACGTAACCCTTGCGAGCTGCCAGCCTGATGTTCCACCTCAGCAGTGCCACATGAAGGCATCTGGCTTAAACAGCATGTGCCACTGCCTTTGCTAACCTTGGCTTTTCTGCCTGTCCTGCCCCAGCCTGCGGAGCAACTCCATCGGCCCCACCGGAGCAAAAGCACTGGCTGACGCGCTGAAGAAGAATCAAATCCTGCTCTCCCTGAAGTAAGTCTCAACTTCTGTAGCACCTCCCAGAGCAAATCCCCAGGACAAGCCTCCTTTGATCCCTCATCTGTCCCACTGAGGTTTTCCCAGCCTCCAAGGGCCAGCACGTGGGGAGACCCTGGACACAACCTGGTTCTGTTAAGCTGGGCAGTGGTGTAAGTGCAGGTGACCAGGTGACCAGGCCAGTCCTGGGCCAGAGATGTTGGGGTTCTCCTGCCTCTCAGCTTCGGTTGGCCTGGGTTGAGGTGGAGCTTGAGGTTGAAGTTGAGGTCCAGGTTGAGGTCCATCCCTCACATGGGAGCTCACAGAGTGCTGTTGCATGGACGGAGGCATCTCCCAGGGGAGAGGCGGGAGGGAGTCTCCTGGGCAGGGATGATTGGGGACCAGACCCCTTCTCATGCCAGGGACGAGGGCAAGCAAACACCAGGGCCGGTGGCCACTGCCCCACAGCCCTGCATGGCCCCTCGCCCCACTGCAGAAGCATCTGTACACGGCTTCATTCCTGTCTTCCTGCAGCCTTCAGCACAACACCATCAAGGAGGACGGTGCCACCTTCCTGGCTGAGGCCCTGCTGACCAACCACAGGCTGGTGACCCTGCAGTAAGCGACCAGGACCTCCTGTCCCCGCTCTGGCCACCCAGCAGACCGAGGTGCCACTGATGGGGACATGGCACCTGACACTCACAGGTGCCTTCCTCACCTTTGCAGCCTGCAGAAAAACGCCATCGGAGCCCAGGGTGCCAGGAAAATCGCGGAGGCGCTGAAGCAGAACTGCAGCCTCAGGGAGCTGATGTAAGCACAGCTCAAGGCAGAGGGGTGGTGATGCCAACACCACATCTCCCAGGATCTGCGGGCAGGACCGGCAGGAAGGGGGCTGGGCCATGGGACAGGCAGGATGGACACTGCTGGCTCTGCCCAAGGCGGTTGGTGTGAGTGAAGGGGGCAGTGCTGCCTTTGGAGCGACCCTGTGGAGATGCTCTCCCTATCTCCAGGGATGCAGGGAGACATTTAAAGAACAGAGAAGCCAAGTCTTCCCTCTGGCAGAGGCAAGCAGCAGGGCTCCAGGCCCTGTGGGAACATTAAAAGCTATTTCAGCTCCAACCAACCACAAGAACAGAGGTTAGGAATGAGATGACAGCAAGTTCATGCTCATTGCTGGAGCACAGAGAGCCTGGGGGAGGTGAATCCCTTGTTGGCAGATCCAAGCTGGTGGCAGCGTGGTAACACCAGCGCTTCCTCTTCTGTCTTAGACTCTCCAGCAACTCAGTGGGAGACAATGGTTCCGTTGCCTTGGCCGAAGCTCTGAGGGTGAACCACAGCCTGCAAAGCCTTGAGTAAGTTCCCCCTCCATGCTTGGACTCCTTCTTGCCAACAGAGCTCACCCTCCTCCCTCCAGCTACACCACCCACCCCTCAACCCCTTGGACTGCTCCAGACTCTCCCCATGTCTCTCCCAGTCCTGGAGGGGCACAGGGCTGTGGATGCGCCATGCAGGCTGCAGCACCGTGTGGCAACTCCGGCAGCAGCCAGGCTGGCCCTGCCTTCACCAGGAGAGCACTGACGAAGACAATCCTCAACCTAGTGAGGATTTTTGTTTTTCTGCTTTGGAGTCTTCTCTCTCTCTCTAAAGTGATGGGGATTGGCTAAGGAGGAAGGTATCGGGCCAGGGCCTGGCAGAGTCAGAGTTGGATGGTGCTCCCCTTGGGAGCAGCAGCCAGAGACCTCTCCTGCCTGGCCTGATGGCTCCTGGTGAGGAGTGGCTATGCTCAGGGTCTGTCTGTGGCTTCCCACAGTGTGATAAAGACACCACTTGCCCAGCTGAGCTGGCAGCTGTGGTAACAGCCAGGTGGGGACAAGGCTGCCCCTAAGTGCTGGCAAATCCCATCACCTCTGCTCGGTGGGGCCAGTGCTGCTGTAGTCAGCAGGAGATGCTGAACCTGCCCTGACTGTTCCCAATGCCTTGGCTCTCCCCATCTCCTATAGCTAGGAGATGCTCATTTCTCAGTGAAACGAGCACTTTTCACCCCAAACATGACCCCTCAGCTTACCTGCGATGCCAAGGCTGTCCTGTCCTCACGCCTTCCCTGTTTGTCTCAGTCTCCAGAGCAACTCCATCAGCAGTGCAGGGGTCACAGCACTGACAGCGGCTCTCTGCTCCAACAAGGGACTCATCAGCCTCAAGTAAGTGAGTCTCTTGAGCCACCTTGGCCAAAAGCCACTGCTGGGATGTGGGAAACTTTGGGCATTCTGGCTTGTGCCTGTTTTTTTCCATAAGTGCTCTGGGATGCTAAAAGCAGCTTCTGTCCCTCCTCCAGCTCTGAGGATCTCCTCTCCATCATTAGCTTTTTCCCCTTGGGACAGTATCTGTTCAGTCATGTCTTGAAATGAAA
Organism: Cephalopterus ornatus; assembly: GCA_013396775.1. NCBI lineage: Eukaryota > Metazoa > Chordata > Aves > Passeriformes > Cotingidae > Cephalopterus > Cephalopterus ornatus. The sequence continues at coordinate 20,353 of VZRE01001027.1, read as the reverse complement.
TGATGGCAGCGGGGGTGGGAGGCTGGGAAAAAGCCCTGATGGGCCATCAGTGTCCACAGGATACACAGGGAATGGAGATGCAGGGAATGAAGGTGCTGATGCTAATGGAGTTTCAAGACTGCCATCCTCAAAATAGGTGGTGTCAGCCCCAGAGCAGGGTGTGAAGGGGGCTGTGAGGGAGCAGCTCCTGCTTCTGCTGCTCCTCCCAGCCCCATGTCTTCCCCCAGCCTTCGTGAGAACTCCATCAGCAAGGAGGGGGGCCCTGCCATCGCTCGTGCCCTGCGGACCAACAGCACCCTCAGGAAGCTGGAGTAAGTCCAATGGGCCCCAGGAGGGCACCCATGCTGCTGCACAGTGTCCCTGGAGTTGTCCCAAACACTGTGTGTGTGACCTGTGTCCTCTGTCCCTGTCTCCAGCTTAGCAGCCAACCTGCTGTACGACGAAGGCGGCAGAGCCATTGCTTTAGCCATCAAAGAGAACCGGGCACTCACATCCCTCCAGTGAGTTTCCCCCTGGATCTGGCCTGGTTTGAAGCCCCTTGCATGGCCACAGAGCAGGGACACTGCTCCTGGCCCTTAGCCCCTCAAGGCTGTGAGGGTGGCACCCCTGGGTCGCCCTCCATTGGAGGTGTGCTATGCCATCCTGGACCGACCCATGGGGTCTTGCCCAGGGTCACATCCCAGCCTCCACCACGCTGGATGGGTGCAGAGGGGTGCGGAGCCTGGAGGGATCAGGGCACGCTCGCAGCTCCAGGCTTCACCTCCCATTTTCTCCTGCTTGCAGCTTGCAGTGGAATTTCATCCAGGCAAAAGCTGCCATGGCCCTGGCACAAGCACTACAGTCCAACAGCAGCCTGGCCAGCCTCGAGTAAGTGGGGACATGGGCAGATGGGTCCTGGGCAGCACTTTCCTACTGGAAGGGCCCTTGAAGATCATCTCATTCCACTCCCCCCCTGCCATGGGCAGGGACACTTTTCATTTGATCAGGCTCCAAGCCCCATCCAACCTGGCCTTGAACACTTCCAGGGATGGGGCAGCCACAGCTTCTCTGGGCAACCCGTGCCACCACCTTCACAGGGAAGAATTTCTTCCTAATATCCCATCTAATCCTGCCCTCTGGATGTGGGAAGCTGTTCCCCCTTGTCCTGGCATTCCATGTCCTTGTCAAAAATCTCTTAGAACCCCTTTAGGCATGGGAAGGCTGCTGTGCCACCACTGCATGTGCCTGTCTGGGGCTGCTCCAAATGCCTGGTGGCCTGGGGTCCCCCAAGCCATTTGGGAACGCTGGGCACACTGTGCCCTGTGCTCGCTGTCCCTCTCCCTGCTCCTGGGTGCACAGGCCGTGGGCAGACACAGCACTTGGGTGTCTCAGCTTGCAGGAAAATGCCATCGGAGACGAGGGAATGGCCGCCCTCTCTGTTGCACTGAAGGTCAACACGACCCTGGCAGATCTCCAGTGAGTATCCAGGCTGCAGCAGGGCCCTGGTGTTGCAGCCTAATTAGCTTGTGTAATTAGCACACCATGGCCCCCTCACCACATGTGCTGAAGGGTCCCTGTTCCCTTGCAGCCTGCAAGTGGCTTCGGTTGGGTCGGCTGGTGCCCAAGCCCTGGCAGAAGCTTTGATGGTCAACAAGAGCCTGCAGATCCTGGAGTAAGTGCTCAGTGGGGCCATCGAGTGCCCATGGCTGTGACACTGACCCCTGGGGTGTCCGAGATCCTGGTCCTCACCTCAGCACCACGTCCACCCTTGCATCATGTCCAGACTTGGCTTGCTCATCCCTTGACTTGCTGGTGTGGGACCCCCTCTCCCACCTCTTCCCACCTGGGGTCATCCCAGGCTGTCCTTTCTCACCTCCTGCCTTTCTTCTCAGCTTGCGGGGGAACTCCATTGGCGTGGCCGGGGCCAAGGCAATGGCCAACGCGCTGAAGGTGAACAGCAGCCTCCGCCGGCTCAAGTAAGTATCCTGCGCCCTGGGGTGAGCCAGGAAGAGCCTTTCCAGACCTTCCTGGAGGGAGCAGCGAGGGAATGGCCAGGCCAATGGTCTCAGTGGGGCAAACCCCTGAGTGGGTGGCCTTTCACCATGTCCAAAGCCACGCATTCCCTCCTGGTGGCCACATCTCCCTGGCTGGTGCTTTCTGACCCTCCTGCCTTCCTCAGCCTGCAGGAAAACTCCCTGGGCATGGATGGAGCCATTTGCATCGCCACCGCTCTGAAGGGCAACCACGGCCTCACCTATGTGAAGTAAGTGGTTGCAGCACTGGATGGTAAAGGCAGAGATGGGGGAGACCATGGGAGCCATCCAGGACTTTCTCCACCTGGCACTGCCCATTCCTGGCTGCCCCACAGGGACCTCCCCAACAGGGCAGAGGCATCCCATGCTCCTCCAGGCATGACAGCCACAATACCCACACAGCTCCAGACCCCCCAGCTCCTCTTCTGGGATGCCTCTGTGGCAGAGAACCATCTCAAAAGCCACATACTCTCCAAAATATCACAGGGGAGAAGTGGCTCAGCCCCTCCAGCTCCCCAGGTGCTTTCTCCAGTTCCTCACCTTGTCCCCAGCCTTTGGGCTCTCAAACCCAGAGTCCCCTGGGAGCGGAGTCCCAGGAAGAGCTTCTGGATGGGGTGGGGAGGGTGCAGGTGATGCTGGTGCAAAGCTGAGGAGCATCTCTCACACCCACCAAGGATCTTGCTTTGCCTCGTGTCCAAGCCTGAGCTCCTCTTGTCTTTGCTCCCAGCCTGCAGGGGAATCGTATCGGCCAGTCGGGAGCCAAGATGATCTCCGACACCATCCGGACAAACTCTCCCAACTGCATCGTGGATGTGTGAGGGTGCTTGGCTGCAGTGAGGAGGGGGTCCTGTGGGTCCCTCTGGCCAGTGTGACTCCACAGGGAGCTGCTTGGTCTCCATCTCAGGGAAGAGACCTGGGGCAAGGAGAGCTCCTGAGCTCGCTGGTGTGGCCCAGGAGGACCAAGAGTGTCCAGATCATCAGAGCAGGAGGGTCGAGACTCACTGGTGTTGAAAGCTGAGGGATGTATGCCTGTGTCCCTGTTCATCCAGGCTCTGGGGGAGCTTCAAGGAATGAGTAAAATGCAAAAAGGAGGGAGGAGGGGGCAGACCCCACATGCCAGACCTTGGTTTCGTGGGTGATTTATCTTCTGGCAGCAGCAACCCCTCCTGTGATCTCTATGGGGTTACAGTGCTTTGCTTGGACCCTGACTCAGATAAGGTGCATCCTGGACCTCTGCTCTCTCCTAGCCCGAGTCACTGGGGGCAAATGTTGCAGCACCCCCGATGGGGCGCCAGGGCTCTGCTCCCAGTGCCAGCTCTTCTCTGTCTTCTGCTTCTGGCAAGGATCCCAGAAGAACTGGGTGAAAAGCAGACAGGGTTCACAGTAGCCCCTTCTCACCTGGTTAAATACAGCCTGGTCCTGCAGGCTCCCCTTGAAATCCCATATGGACACAGGAGGTTTGCTGATTCCTTGCTTGGACGAGAGCAGTGCTGTGGAGCTGGGCACTCACAGCATGATCCTGTGCTGGTGCTGTGCCCTCAGTAACAGGTTGGTGCTCATCAGACAAGCCTGAAGGGTTTGGTAGAGCTGTTCTCTATTGAAGAGAACGGCAACTCAAGGCATAGGAGTGGAACCATCTATAAAGACCTTTGGAAATGAAAAGTCCTCAGGAAAATGGCAGGAGCAGGAGGGCAAACATAAGAGGAACAGCACTGCAGGATGAGCTGTGTCCAGCACACGTCTGGGTGCTGCACCAGGACTGCCTTAGCTCGCTGCCCCTCAAGCTCAGGCTGGAGTTCTTGGGTCTCCTGCTATTGCCATCAATGACAAGTTCTGCGACCTTGGGATGTGTCCTCTCCATGTCCCAGCTGCAGGCAAGGTCTGCCCTAGCAGGTCACCTTTTGGGCAGGCTGCTGAAAGCCGAGGTGCCAGGTGATGCCTCAGTGCATGGCACAGACTCAGTGGCTCTCCAGAAGGTTTCAGGTTTGCAGGTGAACCAGTAGCCAAATTATGCAATCTCCCAGAGCCCCCCCTAGCCACTGCCCCCCTCCCCACTCCACCCCAGCCAGAGCCCACTCTGAGCCATGCTGCCACACTCAGGGCAGCGACTGCTGCAGCAACCTCGGCGCTGATACCAGAAACGCTGGGCTGAGCTGTGGATATGTACACACTTGGAAATAAACTGGTTCCCAGATGAGAAGATGCTTTGTGCAGCCTTCCCCTTGCATTGCATGACATATGGAGTGAGCTGTGCTCCACTGCCCTGGCTGCAGATCCTAAGCTGAGAGCTCAGTTCACTGGCACAGGGTTGGCTGCTGATGGTGTTGCTGTTCTGGCCTGGCACAAGAAGCTGCAACACAAACTGTGGCTTCCCTAAAGCTGGCTGGCCATGCTGGAAGGCTAGGTGGCAGTGCTGCCTGAAGAGAGGCTCTGGATCTGTGCACACAAGGTATGAAGCCTGTTTTTTACTCGGGCCTATAATATAGGAAATAACACAGAAAACTGTAACTCTAAAACTGCAGCCCAGACTGGGAGACTGGGCCCTGTCTCACAGGATGTCATACTCATGGGTCAGATACATCACAGAATGGTTTGGGTTGGAAGTGACCTCAAAGTTCATCTCATTCCACCCCCTGCCAAGGGCAGGGACATCTTGCACTAGCCCAAGTTGCTCCAAGCCCCATCCAACCTGGCCTTGGACACTTCCAGGGATGGGGCAGCCACAGCTTCTCTGGGCAACTTGTGCCAGGGCCTCACCACCCTCACAGCCAAGAATTTCTTTCCAATATCCCATCTAACCCTGTCCTCTGGCAGTGGGAAGCCATTTTCTCTTCCCCTGTCCCTCCATCCCTTGTCCCCAGTCCCTCTCCAGCTCTCTTGGAGCTCCTTTAGGCACTGGAAGAGGCTCTAAGGTCTCCCTGGAACCTTCTCTTTTCCAAGCTGAACAGCACACATGGAGGATCAGAGTGGATTCCCGGCATAACATGGGAAAACATTCTGGGAATGGGTCCTAAAATCAGCACCTTCCCACCCCTTGGGAGAGGGATGTGGTAAGCACATACACCTTCACCCTGGCTGCCACAAGACCACCCTAATGGCTCTGAAGGAGGTGTTTGCCATCTTCTGTATCTGCCTTCTTTGAAATAAGGTGCAGAAGGCCAATTAAGAGGTGCAAGGAAGCATCCAAACTGTCAGCCAGTCAGCTGAGCACATCACTGCACCCACACATGCCCCATTACCACCCAAAACCTGGCTGTATTTACCTGTCAGCTTTTGTCCCAGCTTGACATAACACTTCAAGCTCTGAGCTCTGCTGATGGGGCACTTCTCTGGGTGGGACAGTTCCACCCTTGGGGTCAGAGATGAGAAACCTCTCAGTTCTTCAAGTAACTTACGTGTACTCCTTCCTTCATTAATGGAAGGACTGGACCTGAGTCTAGACTTCAGAAAGGGTCGAAAGCAAAGTACTTTGCTGGTGTAAAAATATGAAGGGCAGGAGCCCAGCCAGGACTCTGACTGCCCTGATGAACACACACCCCAATGAACTCTTCTATTGGAGCTCCTTTAGGCGCTCCTCTGAAGACAAACTGTGATGCTAAAGCAGAGCTAAAAGAAAAGAGGCAACCCCCAAACAAACCCAAATACACCTCCACTGATGCCATCAGCACAACGTACTGAACAAAAGCCCAGCTTCTGGCCCATCTGAATGCCTAAATCTGAGTCTACCCCAGTAGCCCCAATATAAGGGAAGGGTTAATTTAATATGGATTTAGTTACAGCAGCACATCTCTCAAGCTGCTCTGAGGACACCTGAGGTCAGCCCACTGAAGCTTGAGAAAATTCCCACTGACACAGCTGAAATACCCTTGGTGGTATTTGAGGACCCCTTCGCTTGTTTCCCAGTTTTAACTTCAGTCCTTCAGTCTAACTGGAGCTGCTCTTAGCAGAGACAAGCCCTGGATTAGGTAAAGGATATGTTTAGGATAAATAGATTTAAGCCAGATTTAAAATCAATTGAAATGCACTCCCAGAGCAGCTTTTCATCCAGTTTTATTAAGCCAAAAAAGTTGGTTTGGACATAATAAAATGCAGGGAAATGAGGCACACAGTGCTCACTGGGGTGAGACTTCAGGCACTGCAGTGCATGAGAGCCAGTTTAGTGCAATTATGGAAATAACATCACATTACTGTGATTCTCATTATGGATAAACTGCTCATGCTTTGAGAGTCACAAGCCTGTCAATCCAAGTTTAATTTTTAAGTTTAATGAACATTATTTACCAACTCTTGAATTCATGCTGGCATGCACTTTTCAGATGGCAGGATATTTGCTCCTGGCCTGCATCCTCTCCTAAGTTTGTGTTTCAAGATGCCTCCTGCTACTGAAGAGTCAGAAGTCATTATCACTTTGCTCCAGTGGCTCTGGCTTCCTTGCTCGGTGACTGGATTTGCTTGGGGAGATTTCCATGCTGTCATCTTCCAGATCATCCTCTTCCTCATCGTCTTCATCTAGGTCAATCTCACTATCCCCTGAGTCCTCCTGAAGGAAAGGAAACAAGAGGCCATAACCACTTCAGCCGTCCCATGGCAAGGCCTCTTTGCCAGCCCACAAGTAAGGGATGGCAGCGCTGGCTCCCTCCCTGCACTCCCAATTGATTGTAAACCTCCTTCCCCACCCCACAGAGCTGACAAACATGAACTCCCTGACTTCTGCTGGATCTGGGGTATTAAAAACCTGGCAGGGTGTTTAAAGTGATACCTATTGCGAGATCAAAGAACCAAGATGAAGTGGAAGAAAATTAACTGCAGGAGAGGAACCCACCTGTGCCTTGGAGGTGACCTTGTGCGAGCCTGGCCGTGCTGGGGCAGGTGTCCCCTTGGAGAACCAGAGTGGAAGGAATGAGAGAGGCAGAGCAGGGAAAAAAAGTACAAGAACATAAAAGAAAACAGAAAATAACCAAGGTGGGAGCAGGGGAGAAGGCAGCAAAGGCAGGCACAGCTCTGCCATCATTTGCCACACCAGCAAGCGACAGAGGCTCTTGGGCAGAATGAAGCCCGCTCTCTTCCCAACTGTGTAACTCCATCAACTCCTTGAGGGGTTCAAACCAGCCTCAATAGTTTCCTTCCCTGATCTTGGACACATGAAAGCCTCTGAGGGTTCCTGAGTGAGCCTCTCAGCCCCTGGGCCTCCTGAGAGGCTGATTCCAAGAGCAGAGCCGTAAGACATAAGCCATAAGAGTGGCTGCAGCTGAGGGCAATCGGAGGCTGAAGGCCTTGGCTTTCCACACTTGGATACACTGGAGCTGTGCCAACAGGGAGAAAGCTGTGAACAGGAAAGTCTAAAGGGAAGAGAAATAACACAGGATGACCATCCAAATCTGTCACAAACATGGTCAAGGACAATAAGGTGACATCTTCACCTACAGCACAGGCATTCCTGACTCTCCCAGAAACCGGTCTGAATGCCAAGGGCATAAATCATTCCCCAGGAGGCAACAACAGCCTTGACCACACTCAGTCTGGCAGGAGCCAAGAGCAGAGCAGGGGCTGCAAGTCAGTCTCCAGAGATAAGGTGAGGCTCCCAAGGAAGCTGTGGCTGCCCCATCCCTGGAAGTGTCCAAGGCCAGGTTGGATGGGGCTTGGAGAACAGGACAGCCCCACTACTTCTGGGATGCCTGCAGGTTTTTGGGAAGATAGAAAGAGTTTCCTGTATGGATACAAACCACATCACAGCAGCTGGCTTCAGCTGCCTAGGGAAGAGGTAGCCACTCAGGTGCCCAGAGGCACAAAGAAGTTGTCCACAGATGCCAAGGGCTGGGCACAGACACAGAACAAGTGCCTCCTGTACAAACTTCTGTGTGCCTTTCAGACTCTGTCCTCTCACCACATAAACCATAACCAGATGCAAAGCCAGGAGCCCTGGGACAGCAGGAATCCCAAGGGATAAAGTTCACAGTCCTGCTCTCATCCCTGTCCCATCATCTGGATGACTGATGACTGATGCTGCCAGTACAGGCCACGGAGAGGGTCCAAGGCATGTGTTTTTAGAGCAACACAAGGGGATTTATGTCCATGTACCTAACTCCTGCTGCACTGCACTGATCCCTCTTGCCAGCAATCTGCCCCCACAGCTCACCAAAACAGCATTCCTGCAGCCTGTGTGCCACTAGTTCTGCACTGCAGGACGAGGTGAAAGCACACAGAACACAGACTCCAAGAGCAAAGGAAAAATAGGGAAATCTGTGTCTATGCCAATGGGAGAGCACAGCTAAAGGAAAGGAGGGGAAAAGCAGGCCTGGGGCATGATGATTCCATAGATAAAAGGTGTTTCTCCAGCTGAGGAGAGGGCTGGCATTCTAAAGCACTGTCAAAGAAGCTCTACAAACACATGGGATGGTTACTTACATCTTCCTCCGTGTCTCCACCTTGCATTGTTCCCACAATCCGAGGGCCAGCTCTTCCTGCAAGGGCAAAGAGAATCACCATAAAACCTGGCTCATGGTTACAGTGAGGGAGAAGGAAGGATAAAGCTCAGAGTTTACATTTTAGGGACAAGTCCAATGGCAGTGAGAGGATGAGATCCCAGTGCACATAAGGTCCCCCCCTTGTTAAGCCTTCAGAGCTCAGGAGATGGTAGAAGAAGATATGTCTGATGTAATTCCAGTCAGGATGATATTTCCAGAGCTACCTTATAACAGTTCTGACAGGACAAGAGGCAAGAGACACATTAAGAAACAGGAAATTCTCTCTGAATAAAAGAAATCACTTTTTTTTGACTGTGAGGGTGGTCAAACACTGAAACAAAGTTGCCTAGAGAAGCTGTGGAGTTATTGAGATATTCAAAACCCAACTGGATGTGGTCCTGGAAAACCAGCTCAAACTTCCCATTTGAGCAGAGGGGTTGGAATCCATGATCTTGAGAGGTCCCTTCCAACCCAAAAAATCTGGGAATTGACCTATTCCTTCCTCTGCTTTGATACACAGAGAACAAAAGCCTGGGGTTTTTTGCATGTGATAAGCCTCCTGTCCTTTAGAAATCTCAGATCCTTTCTGATATTCCAGGAGGGACTGACATCTCACAGGAATTCCTGGCAGTGCCAAGGCAAACCTCAAGAATTTCCTGTTGAGAGTTTGATGTGTAAGTCTGAAGGGGGAGGTGGAGATCTCAGGGTTGCAGGGAGCTCACTGAAAAGGGAGACCACACACCTGTGCTTTGCTATTTTTGGCAATGCAAAGGCCACAGGAAATGGGGAAGATGCTACCAAGGTCTCCTTTGCAAGGAAGGGAGCCTGGAAGGTGTTGGGAAAGGGGAAATGCTGCGTGTGGGCTGCCCGGGTGATTCAGCCCTGCTCCTGCAGCCCCCAGGACCCCCTCAACACTGACCAGATCCTATTTACAGCCGTGCTGTGACTATCCCATTTCACCATCTGTTTATCTCCTGCCTTCACCAGCTTCCTCTATGCCAAGTATGGATTGTTCCAATCTAGACAATCGAATCTTTACTGCTTTTGGCACAAAAACAAAGCAGCTTTAAAATATATCCTGGCAAACCTCTTTTGTACCTCCCAAAGCACAAAGGATGACAGGTCCCTTTTGTCCCACGCAGACAGATCTGAGTTAGTGGTAGGAAAAAGCTGCCTAACTCATCCACAACTCACCAAAAAACCTTTGTTGCATCAAGGCAGATAATTTAAAGGATTTTATGTCTTTAGATAAAAAGCAGTGCTCTCTATCGACTGGGCAGTGGATATGGAATTGTAAGATTTCTGGACAGAAGATCTGTCTTCAAGCTTTGGAGACTTTTGCTCTAATTTATGCAAGACTAAACCATGTGAATTTGAAGCTCATTACAACTGACATCATTAGACAACAGCAGATACCTATTTTTGCCCAGCCTACAGATGGCTCCAAGAGCTGCAAAACTGCAATTTTGCCCTGTAGAAAGCTCAGCATGAAGTGTAAAATTGGGAATTATTACCTGAAAAGGAGAAAGCTGCAGGGAGCTCCTAAAATAAGACAAAGCTGAGAGAGATCCTGAATATAAAAGAAAATCAAGATATCACATAAGGAGAGTTAATGGAATAGGACAATTCCAAATGCCATGGGAAGAGCTCAGAGATTTCTCACAGAAGGTCTGCAGGATGCTGCTCTTCCAGGACATCCTCTGAGCATCTAACTCCTTACACCTGGAGGAACACGAGAATCAGGCGCTATCCAGACTTGGATCCCTACATTGTTGAAGCCAGGAGCACATCTCCGAACTAGGCACTGTGGGATCAGCAGGATTAGATCCTGCAGGCACAACCCTGGGACACTCCCAGAAGAGACCCCAGGACACAGAAGGGCTGGAATACAACCCTGGGACACCCCTCAGAGAGACTGCAGGATGTCGAGGGGCTGGGGCTTCACCTGTGCACCAAGCTGTAAAGAGGACAGAAAGCAGATTTTCCACGTTATTTTAACTTTCCCATCCTAACCCCCCAAGTTCCTGTGCGTGGGAGCACGGACGGGCAGATGGCCACAGCAGGTGCACTGGAGGAGAGGCAGGAAACAGAGGAGTCACGGTCATGGGGCAGGGAGGACTGGGGAAGGTGTCACTTGATTTCCTGGGCTCAGCTGAGCTGGGCCGGGCTCCCCGAGCCCTCAGTGCCGAGGAGCTCCGGCCACTGCAGCTCACGCAGCTTCCAAGCGGGCGGGACCCTGTTGTGTCTACTTACAGAGAATGTGAATCCAGCCAGGACAGGCTGTACAAAGTGATAATTAGCAAAAATGCTCGTAATGACAGGACTGCAGCTCTGGAGTCAAACCTAATCTCCGTGCATCGCCACAGTTTACAGCCACCAAGCATCGGAGAGCAGAATGTGCGTCCTGATTTGAAGCCTGTCCCCGAGTTGAAGCCTGTGAGCATTTGCCACTTTCCTTCTGTGTGATATATGCCACTGTACCAGCCCGTGCAGCTTCCTACAGTGGAGTCCCAGGACTGGAATGATTTCCAGCTTCTCACTGAGCAGTGGGTACACATTAACCCTATGTCTGATGGCAAGAAGAGACGCACAACCTATGAGGTCCAGGCAGCGCCCGGGGAGGGGAAGGTGGATTTGCAGCTGAAACATTTTGATCTCAGTCTGGAGAGCTACAGTCTCCAGCACTTAATGCAAATTCACAGCAGGAGCTCAGAGAAGACACCTCCCTTCCCTCCACAACACATCTGCTTCCACACAGAGAAAACTGGGATAAACCTCCTGCCTGAACTTTCTAATCTGCGTGTGCCTTGGGCACTGTGTTCTTAATCAGAGAATCACGGAATGCCCTGAGCTGAAAGGGACCCACAAGGACCACCGAGTCCAACCCCTGGCCCTGCCCAGGACAGCCCAGCAATCCCACCCTGTTGCCTGAGAGCGTTGTCCAAACACTCCTTGAGCTCTGGCAGCCTCAGGGCTGTGACCAAACCCTGGGGAGCCTGTTCAGTGCCCAACCACTCTCTGGGGAAAGAACCTTTTCCTGATACCCAAACTAACCCTGCCCTGACACAGCTCCAGCTGTCAGATCCTGTCCTGTCACTGCTCACAGCTCGGAGCTGCCCCTCCACAGCCCCTCGCGAGGAAGCTGCAGACCCTGATGAGATCTGACCTCAGTTTCCTCTTCTCCAGACTGAACAGACCAAGAGCCTTCAGCCGCTTCTCAGATCCTTCCCCTACAGACCCTTCCTCATCCCTGTGTCTCTCCCTCGGACACTCTCCAACAGCTTTAGATCTTTCTGATATTATGGTGTCCAGAACTGCCCCAGGAACTGAGGTGAGGCCTCTTCAGGGCAAAGCAGAGCAGGACAATCCCCTCCCTTAGCACAACGCTCTGATCGCAGCAACATTTCCCAGGCACTGCCAAAATACAGGGGTTCTTAAGCTCACCCCAGGGGAGCTGTGGTGCTGCCCAGGGGAGCACACTTTAATTTGTTTCTTACACTTCCATGGAAAGGAAATCCACTTGCAAGTGAGGGACGTGTCTCCCACCATTTAAGAGTTACAGCCCCTCCCTCCTCCTCCTCCACCAGGTCCAGTGTCACGATGGCCTGGCTGACAGTGCACAGCAACACCCAGCATCCAGGGTACCACAGGCATTCAGTGCCCTCACTGCCCGGCTTGTCAGCACATCATTATCACACTGATTCCCTGCATCAGGTCTGCCAAAGCAAGAGGCTGCAGGAGAGCTGCTCTCTCACTCTTGTGATTGATTGCCTGCTGAAAAACAGAGTTTAGTAAAGCTGTCTTCTTATAGTAAAGACCAAAAGGCTGAAGTTGTTCCTGTCTCAGTGGTGAAATGGTCTCTGTGGTCTGGACAGGACAAAAATTCCCCTTAACACCAACATTATAAAAGGAAACAAGAGTTAAAGCATTCAGATAATTGGTTTACAGGAGCTGAAAGACCCTGGCAGTGTGGAATAGTGGGTGATTTCCTACAGAGAGGCACAGTTCTACAGTTCTGCAAGGGTAGACTATTCCAGCTTCATTCCATAGCACTGCCTTGTGTGCCAGCTTGTGTGTCCCAGTCTGACAGCATTACCACCGAATAGGGGAGAGATCCTCATGATGCCAAAATGCATTTCAGACTGGTCCAAGAGACTAGAAAGATGGATCTGCACATATAATCACAACATCACTTCAAAATCTGCCACTTCTGATAGCATGGAGGAATAAAATCCAGTTAGTTCAAGAGGAGACTGGACAGGTTCTTAGGAGAAAATAAATCTGCTGAGGGTTAGATTAAATTTGTGGAAGCCACATCTGGCTCAGGAAATACTCATGGAGGTTGAAACAGACTGAGAGCAGGAGGGAACCTGAGGGAAGTTCCTAAACTCTTCCCCAGACATTTTCTTTCAGACAGTGATGGGGAGAGAAGACCAGGCTGGATGGACCCTCTGCCTGATCCTGCACAGCAGCTTCTGCATTCCTAGGACAAGACTTTGCACTCTTTACCCTGGTGTCCACCCCATCCACACGTGAACAACCGTCCTGCTGCAGACTACTCATGTATGGCTTGTTTCAGGCAAGAGGTTTCTCTACACTGCAGATGGCTAAGACCTTCAATGCTGAAAGAATTTCTTTTTCTTTGGCCTTCTGACAAAACCAGAGTCTTACTCCAAGCACCACCACAAACTCAGCCTGACCTCAGCGAAGTCCATGCATCTGCTGTATTTGTCTAACAGCCTCACGTTATCTATTGCCAGACAGAATAAAAGGGGATGTGAAATTTTATTCACATTGACAATGTTAAAACTAGAAATAAGAGATGATATTGCATCTGGCTCTGGGGTCCCAAGCACAAGGAAGCTGTTGGAGTGAGTCCAGAGGAGGCCATGGAGATGCTCCGAGGGCTGGAGCCCCTCTGCTCTGGAGCCAGGCTGGGAGAGCTGGGGGTGTTCACCTGGAGAAGAGAAGGCTCCAGGGAGACCTGAGAGCCCCTTCCAGGGCCTAAAGGGGCTCCAGGAGAGCTGGAGAGGGACTGGGGACAAGGGATGGAGGGACAGGCCAAGGGGGAATGGCTTCCCACTGCCAGAGGGTGGGGATAGATGGGATATTGGGAAGAGATTTTTTCCTATGAAGGTGGTGAGGCCCTGGCACAGGTTGCCCAGGGAAACTGTGGCTGCCCCATGCCTGGAAGTGTTCAAAGCCAGGCTGGACAGAGCTTGGAGCAACCTAGTCTAATGGAACGTGTCCCTGCCCATGACAGGGGGTGGAATGAGAGAATCTTTAAGGTCCCTTCCAACCCAAACCAGTCTGTGATTCTGTGATAAATCAACTTATTCTCTAAGTTACAAAAGCAAATGGTCAGTGACACGTGGACTTATTATAATAAGCCCTATTAAGGAGGAGACTTGCCTGTAATTGTGATATTGTGATAATAAAACAGGTGTAGTTTCACAGGCTCAGTACAGCATCCCCTGACAGCCTGGCTCTGTCCTCCCAGCCATGTTACCCTCACCCCAGGCTCCCTCCTGGTACAGAACCCTTCCTGGCTCCCTAAAGCTGGCTTTGCTGTGTTGTTGACCCAGCAGCACTGAACTCTATGAAGACAGAAGCTCCATAGCCCATTCCAGCTGCCTTCTTCCCCTGCTACTGCCTGTTCCTCTCTGAATGTGGGGAAGAAGGGGTCGATTTTCTCTCTGTACCACAGCAGGTCTCCCCCAGGTAACCCTCTTTTCTGCTCCATGGGAGACCTGCAACTTCAAGTCTTTTAACTGGCTAAAAGAATAATAAAAGGAGCAATATTGTCAAAGCTGCATTTAGTTTGAATTTTTGCTACATCTAGAGAAAGCTGATGAAAGGGCTCGAGTGTGTTGATTTTATGCAATTATACCAAGTGGGCTAAAAAGAGGGATTTGGTCTCCCTGAGAATCTTGCCTCTGTAATGGGAAACCACACTGGAATACTTGCCCACCTATTACAGACAGAGGGAGGAAGCCTTATCTTACAAATAACCTGGAAATTAGAGAGGTAGAACTGTATCACAGCAGCTGAAGGGACTGAGCACAGTGGACCTTTTCTCCTTAGACTGAGAGCAAAGGAGGCTCAGCAGCACCACCATGCAAGAAAACACAGCTTCAAAAGAAAGTGATTGAAATGTCTTGAATTGAGTCAAGGAAAAAAGCAGTAATTAACAGAAATAATGTTCTTCCTATGCTGCTTTGATAATTAAGTGTATTTTAAATGTGAACTACCCGTGCTGAAGAACACAAGCAGATTCTTGGTGTGTTTAATGAAAAACAGCCAGAGAAGTTCAGCCCTGATTTTCTAAAGAAGCTGCTGCATCTGACATTAGTCTCAGCTCTTAAAGTGTCTCCAGCACTTCAGTAGTGAGAGTTATACAGTCAAAAATATAGAACCACAGAGTTCTTTGGGTTGGAAAAGCCCTCTGAGATCATCAAGTCCAACTGTCCCCCAGCACTGCCAAGGCCACCACTAACCCATGTCCCCAGGTGACACATCCACACGGCTTTTAAACACCTCCAGGAATGGTGGCTCCACCACTGGGCAGCCTGTTTCACTGTCTGACCACCCTTTCCATGAAAAAATTTTCCCAATGGCCATCTAAACCTCCCCTGGCACAACTTGAGGCCGTTTCTTCTGGTCCTGTCCCTTGTTCCCTGGGAAAAGGAAGAGCCTGACCCCCACCTGGCTCCACCCTCCTGTAAGGGAGTCGTAGAGAGCAACAGCAAGTCAAGAGGATAATTATCTGCCAGAATTAGTTCACTAAACACCACAAAGAGACCCAGAGAAGCACAGAAATCAATCTAAACAGCACAGCAGAGAAAACATCTCACAGATGTGAACTGCTCAAGTCTGACAAGCTCATTTTGAGTCTCCATTAAGTGTAATTAATGATAACAAAGCTCTTCCTAGAAAAAATTCTACTTGTCACAAAATCTACAGCTTTTGTAATAAAGCTTTTTACTCTTAAAACTGGTTATTAAGAGATGGTTGACTGCAGCCAGCACCCACATCGCCAGGTTATGGTGCCCTCTGAACTGAAGCTTCACAGTTACACAGTCACACAGTCACTTCCAAAGCTCTAAAATCTGAGTGCAAACCTTTCCTTGAGAAATGGCAATGTCAAAATCCTTAGGGAACATTAGTTTCTAGCACTTATCAAGAATTCTCTATTTTTACGAAAAACAGTGGAAAGGAGGATAAAAATGCTTGAATTACATTGACTTGAGAATGTCAGCTTCTTTCTCTGGTCTCAGAGAGGGGAGAGAAGAATTCCACTCGGAAAAACTCCACATATTTGCAGTTTATCTAAGGAAGAGGTTTCAGCAGAAGTGGTGGCACATGAAATGTGCTTCCTATAGACCCCAGGGAGGCTTTTGCTGGCAGTTCAGAATCCCTCACAGAACACTAACCTGATTTCCTGGGTGCATTTTGCTTGACTGCGGACTAAGCAGAACAATTCTTTTCCCACACCAGTGAAACACAGACCCTCACACAGTAACTCCTCTAAGACCAGCGCCTTCTGAGAACTGTAACTCTTCTGAGCAGGGCTCCAGTGGGATCAGCAGCCAGAGGCTGCAGTTCCACTCCACATGACCTAGGATAGAAGCCAGACATCCTGCCCTGGAAGAAGCAGCTCAGGTGTGTTACACCTGTGCCCATATCAGTGCAGGTGGCTTTATGGACTCGCTGAAGGTCTCCTTTTGAAAAAGACTCTGCCAGAACAACTGCCAACAGCTAAAGAGAAATAAATGCTTTGCAATGAGAAATGGCATTGCTTTCCTAAGGCTTTGTATAAAGCTACTTCAATAATCTCTAAGACAACACCAAGGCAGGTTTTTTCTCACACAGTAATTTTTTCCCCCAGTAAATCATCCTTAATTTGCTCCCCCAAAAACGCTGTTTTCTCCACAAGGCTTTATCCTCCTACAGCTCCTGAGAACTGAGTGCTGCCAACATCCTGAACTACAGCAGGGTCTTCTCACATCTGAAGTTATTCAGGTAATTCTAGCATATCCTGAGTAAAGGCAAGGAAGGAGGGGTTAGGATACCTTGCAGCAGAGCTTCTGTGCTGGTGTGCTGCTTTATGATCTGCCCATCCAGTTCACTGTCAGATCCTTCATCCTCCTGAATGTCAATGTCAGAATCATCGTTATCTGGTTAAAAACAAAACCAGTTGGTTAATATCACTCAGACCAACCCATGACTCAGAGCAGCAGTTGGACACAGGAGATACCAGCAGTCTGTACCTTTGTTCAAGCCCAACATTAACGAAAAATGCAGCTGCAGAGAGCATTGGCTCTACTGAGGAGTACAGGAAAAGAGCCAATATCCACACCCTAAGGAGAAATCCTTCTGCATGTAAGTGCCAAAGCAGCACGCACTATAAACAGCTGTCTTGGGGCAATCCCAGATTGTACCATAAATGTGCTGTTTAAATACCCCCTCTGGGTATGAATGTACAGCCAGAAGGTGCTATTTCAGCAACTGATTTAAAGATAAAACTCTTTTAAAAGTTTTTGGGAAGTGTGGGCTTATTAACACATCTCCTGGTCTTTACCCCGACACAAATAATATCAAAACCTGTCCCCTTAGTCTCTGCCTTTCATTTAATCATAGGTTAGAAAAGCACAGTGAGACATCCCCAGATATATGAATGCAGCTACAGCCAAAACAAGATGCCTGGAGAGACAGGAAAGCTTCCCAAGATGCAAGAACTTCTTCAAATATTTCCATCATCTGCCTTTGTTGCCTTCTCCCTATCCCAAGTAAAGTCCCTTAGTCCCAGGTCTCCAGTCACCAAACTGGAACCAATCTAAAGGAATTGGATTAAATTGTCCTTCAGATGTTTCAAAAGATGACAGAAGTTTTCAGGCACTTAATAGTCCTGCAAGGACCAGGGCAAGACTGTTCTCCAGGTCAGTCCCACCTTGAGGTCCACATGCATAGCCAACCAAACTGATCCTCCTCAGAGCCCATTCTGCAATAAAACAGTGGATGGCAAGTTGGTGCAGAAATGTGGGGAAAGCAGGCTCTGCTCCATTGAAATCTTCTATCCATGAGCTACTTCCCTCTTCTTGCTCATGCCAGCCTGCTTGTGCAAGCTCCTGGCTCACCAAGACCAGCTACTGCCACTTGTGATTTACTTCCCCCTTCCATCATTCAAACCAACACACTGGACCCTCATCTCCTCTCATGTCTTAAACTGTCCTCACTCATGTGGAGATCATGAACTCATGGAATATCCTGAGTTGGAAGGGACCCACAAGGACCATTGAGTCCAACTCCTGACTGCCCAGGACACCCCAACAAACCCACCCTGTCCCTGAGAGCATTGCCCAAGCCCTCTCTGACAGCCTCCAGCCTTGGGGCCGTGGCCAAACCCTGGGGAGCCTGTTCAGTGCCCAACCACCCTCTGGGGGAAGAACCTTTTCCTGAGATCCAACCAAACCCTCCTCTGACAAAGACAAGTCCCTCCACACCAGCTGCTCCTACACCCCAGTGCTGCAGGAGTTCATGGAATTACCAGTTTCAGCACAAATCCAACAGGATCCCATGGGAGGACCCAGCACAGCAACATTTGCTGCTGATTAGTTAGAGAAAATAGGCAATTCTTTCCCAGGTACATTTAATTACACACGTCTGAGATGAAAACGGAAATAACTACTTTAATTAGGATTAGTAATGAGCTGACACATCTTTGCAATATTTAATTATCAGACAATATACAAATATTAGACATTTTTCCATCATCTTTTTCATATTCAATATTAAGTTAATGACAAAATAATAATGGCAAGGGAAGTATTTGATAGCCTGGTAAGATTACGAGGCTCCAGCAGCCTCAGCTACAATTCCTATTTGTGTTGCACTTTATTCTTTGGCAAGTAAGGAGTCACTCAGTGCTGTGTGACCTTGATGCTGCTTCTGTTTACCTGGCATTTAGGAAAATGAGGTTTTGTTCAGCCCTTGCACAGGCAAACTCCCTGGGAAGAGACGGAGGATTCAAGTTCATGCTCTGTATATGAAAGAATGAGTTTATTACACCTGTGATGGCTCTTACTGCTAGTAGAGCACCCTCATTCTTGGTTTTTTGTGGTTTTTCCTTTTTTAGGAGCAACCTCTCCCTTCCAGGCTTTGTCATTTGTGTTCCTGTTAGGCAGCCCCACTGGCCAGAGCTTTTTTCTCCTCGCTGGGACCTCCTGAGCATGAACTGCCAGCTGAGCTGGGACTAATGGCTTCCCTCTGCCAGAGGGCAGAGTTAGATGGAATAGTGGGAAGAAATCCTTCCCTGTGAGGGTGCTGAGGCCCTGGCACAGGTTGCCCAGAGAAGCTGTGGCTGCCCCATCCCTGGAAGTGTCCAAGGCCAGGTTGGACAGGGCTTGGAGCAACCTGGGCTAGTGGAAGGTGTCCCTGCCCGTGGCAGGGGTTGACGCAAGATAATTTTTAAGGTCCATTCCAACCCAAACCATTCCCTAATTCCAAGACAATGCAGCCAGAGCTCTTTGCTGACAACTCAAGTGGCAAACTCAGCTAAGACCCCTCTGGGGACAGGACTGGGACAAGGGCACAGCTCAGGCTGGGGCACAGCTGAAACAACATGGAGCTTAAATTTTACTTACATGGAGCTTCACCTGTCTGAAAACACCTTTTTTTTAATATTTTTTTGGTCTCAGACTCTCAGATATAATATGTCTCTTGACTCTGTAGAACTTGAAGCCAGTAACAATAAGGCTGAGTGCCTGTGGATCAGAATCAGGGGGAAGGCCAACAAGGCTGATATCCTGGTGGGAGTCTGTTCTAGACCACCCACCCAGGATGATGAATTATTCTACAAGCAGCTGGCGGATGTCTCAAAATCGCCAGCCCTTGTTCTTGTGGGTGACTTTAACCTGCCAGATGTCTGCTGGGAACTCCACAGAGTGGAGAAGAAGCAGTCTAGGAGATTCCTAGAATGCAGAGGATAATTTCCTGCTCCAGCTGGTAAACGAGCCTGCCAGGGGTGGGACCCTGCTAGACCTTCTGTTCCCAAACAGAGAGGGGCTGGTGGCAGATGTGGTGGTCGGAGGCCACCTGAGGCACAGTGCTCACGAAATAATAGAGTTTTCAATACTCAGGGATGCAAGGAGGGCCATCAATAAAACTTCTACCCTGGATTTCTGGAGGGCAGATTTTGGCCTAC
>VZRE01001026.1:0-22805 GCA_013396775.1 Cephalopterus ornatus | reverse complement strand
GGAGAGGAGAGGAGAGGAGAGGAGAGGAGTAACTACCTTGTTTATGCACGCCATGATGCACTCCAGGATCCTAGTCCAGGACCACCCAGAAATGCTACTTGTTAGGATGTGCTGTGTTTCACAACTGGAAAAAAAAGGAAAAACCATCATTCAAGTGAGTTTAGTGAACTATTTTCTGCATATCACTATCAATAAGGACTGTTATAGCTGTAAAACCTAGCAACTAATTCCAAAACCAAAAATAAAAGGGATTTAGTGCTCATCCAGCCTTTGCTAGTGAGGCACATAATTCAGAAGGAGTTTTTTGGAGCAAGAGGGCACAAAGTTTTCTCAGTCATCTTTTGTGGTCTGTAGCATCTCATTGCTCCCAGTTACATCACTCCAGAACAGACATGCTGTGGGTTGATTTTTATGCCAAAAGAAATCCTCTACAAGCCTTGAAGAGTTCAGAAGAACTGCCCACTTATTTCCTGACAAAGAACACAAAAAAGAGTGGTTTTGACACTTGATTGTAAATGTAGTGTTCCTGTGTTCCATCAATTAACATGATTGCTGTTGCAATGCAGAGAGCGACTGGAGAAGACAGAGCAGTGGGGACTTTCCTTATCTGTTGTGACTTTAAAGCTGGTTTCATTTTCACAAAAGAGAAGGAATATAGTTGTAAATTAAAGATATTCCCTACATCCTCTCCCAGTTGCTTTGTACAGGTCACGTGCCTTTTCTAAAGGGCTCTAAGTTAAGCAGAGGGGAGAACCTGACTACAGGGAAAAAGTTTTCCTCTCTTTCTAGATCTTATTTTTCTGATTTCTGTTAATTTGAGGTGGGCTTAAGAAGATAAGGGCATGTGTAAGAACTTTAAAGGAAATATATTTTCAGAGAGTATATCTTGGGATTTCTTAGGTAAGAAAGTACAGTAATATTAACACTACTAGTAAGCAGAGTGTAAGATCTTGCATCCTCATTTTTCATATTTTTTTTTACACAGCTTATAATTTATAATGATTGTTATGCTATCTGTACTGTTGTACAGTATTGTTCTTAATGATATTTGGATACCAACTTGTCCCCAGGCAGTGACTACAATTCAGTAAGTTTATGCTAGCATAGTTTAAGAGGAAAAATAAAATTTGACTTAGTACTTTGTATCATGCATGTAGAATAATACTGTTACTTCAGATAAAATGAACTGAATAAAGAATATTAGGTTGACAGTCTGGTGTCTTCTTTATAGCTGTCAAATATGGTTTCATTGCCCTGAGTTTTTCTCATCTGTATGTATTGTTCTTATAAGTGAAATTTATTTATGTTTTAAGAATGTGTATTATATTTTGTCATGGAGTGTAATTTGCAATGTTAAAAAAAAAAAAAAGATAAAATTTCCTGGGTTATCTTGCTAATAATGTTGATATCCACGTTCAAAAATAATTTCCGAGTTAATTGTGATTGTAAAAAAAAAAAACACATGGTTTTTCTGTTTTTTTCTTTTTAAATTACAGAGTTTAAATTAGTTGCTGAACACAGTCAAAGTAAAAACTTCTCCAAAATTTTTGTTCTTACAGTGTTATTTCATATATTCTATATTAATCTCTAAAACAATGAAAATTTTTTCACTGCCTAATTGACAGATTTACAGTCTGAATTGGATGTGAAACATTAATGATCAATCTATTTTTTCCACATTTTAAGCTCTGTAGCATTTCATAGTATCACAGTGTCATTTCGGTTGGAAAAGACCTCCAAGAGCATAAGGTCCAACCTGTGACTCATCACCACCTTGTACACTAGACCAGACCGCTAAGTGCCAGTTGTTCCTTGAACACCTCCAGGCATGGTGACTCCACCACCTCCCTGGGCAGCTTGTTCCAATGCCTGACAACCACTTCCATCAAAACATTATTTATGAAAAAAAAATTATTCTTTTGTTATTTAGAACAAAAGAAAATTTTTTGTATGTATGTGTATGTATTTGTACAGGTATCTGTATGCTCTTGGCAGGTAGGGAGTGGGCAATTATTATGTGGAGAAAACAATAGTTAAAGAATGTATGATGGTTTTGAGCTTTGAGTTGAAATTTTGGTGTCACCCTAGGCAAGCTAGCTTTTGAAAACCACCTTCATTTTAAGATCTTCCTGTTTCCCAGAAAGAAAGTAAAAATATTGTGAAAAAAAGTCCATTAAAGTGGAATGCTCAAATGCTACCGTTGTGGGAGCCCTCAGCTGCATGAAGAGTATTGTGTGTGTTCACAGTTGCAGCATCTCAGTGTCTGATGCATACCAATCAGTGAAACCTGAACTCACCTACAGTTTACTCTCACCTTTTTGCCCCTGTGGGACATCCCTTGTGCAGTAGTCCTGGAGCACAAAAGGACATTTTACAACCATCACACTCTCAAAGCATCAGCAATGGGGAACTTGGAACATGTATTTCCAATTGATAATTCTGTCTGAGTATATCTGTAAAGCTGCACTGTTGAAGCAGCTCTGCTATTTATCCCTTAACAGTGTTTTGTATTGAAAATAAGACTGGTAAAAATGGGACTGTCTGTAGGTAAACATAATGTCAATGAAAAAGCTGTAGCTGTTTTTTTTGTTAGGCAGAGGCTCAAAGCTATGCAGCAACAAAAGAAGCACTCTGCTGGGCTCCTTCCTTAGGGTTATTTTAGCAGATTAAGCAACGTCTAGTAGAGTGCAGTCATCTGTGCTGCTGAGCTGTGAGAATGATTGCTAGCCTGCTTTTAGCTCCTGATGTCAGGCACTCTCCCAAATGATTCTGGGCATGGTGTGGGACTTTAGACATTCCAAGAACTATTCACAATAGACAGTTTTTACATAATCACTTTTTCTTTTTGTTGTTGTTTAGAGTTTATTAACAATGACAATGACTCTTCCACAGCAATCTGTGACTGTTCCTGGGAGTGTTTAGTTCTTTGCAGACCTTGGTTTCTGATACTAAAAGATACAATTCAACAGTTTTGATCTTATTTAGAAAGCAGAGGGAGGATGAACTGTATTTCATTCTGATTTGTAAACTACTTACACAGTTTCTAATTCTATATTCCAGTTCTGCTTTGTAGTACATTCCTGTAAATCTGTCTCCTATTAGTGGGGCTTGGTACATCAATTGGATTATCCATAACAATATTGTTAATGCTGAGGAGAGCAAGTTAGGTTCGTCCAGGTGTGTGATGTGAATGAACAATACTGTTAACTTGCCTCTATTTTTCCAGGATTTAGTTTTCACTCTGTTCCCTGAAACTGTGAAGATGACATGCCTAGTCTCTCTCATTCTCTTTTTCTAAATGAAGCTAAAATTTTCATATGTAAATATGAAACCAGGAGTTTACCAAACGCTGTGGAGCTTGGAGTGGGTTTGTGAGAGTAGGCAATGTTATAATCATGAATAGTTATGTTTCATGATGTAATCATCTCCAGGATTTGAAAGTCTGGTTTCTAGTAGACATAGAAGAAAAAGGAAGATTTCTCCCTGGGATCTCAAAGCTATTGGTTACATTGTATTTCATTGGTTTTCAACCTTTATCTTAATGGATATAAAGATGCTTAAGGAATATCATCTGTAAAAAAAAAATTTGTAAAATATATACATTTATTCTAGTCTAATATAAAAAGGTGGGTCTATTTGTCAATGTAGATTCTGAAGTTACAGTATGTCTCTAGAACTGCAGTTAAATGCCATCTGTGATGCTAAAGTATCACACATGCTGAGCAACAGTAGGAAGTTAAAAAAAAAAAGAAATTACTGCTATTAATGCCATGGATATATTTTAAATATGTTCAGGAACAAGATTAAAATGCCATTTACATTCATACGCACTTAACGTTACCAAATTAATGCTGTAGTATTTGTCCACCTTATCATCATATTTTTAATAATACAGAGGCTGTATATGCAATTTTTGTGTGACTTGATTTATTTGTTTCAGTGGATACCCGAACAACCTACCTTAGAGTGAAATGGGAAGGGGTGTCTAGATTTTCCTAACTTGTTTAGGAAAAAAGAGCGATTTGCTATTATTCGCTCACTGACACAGAAATAGGTAGCTGCTTACTTTTGATGCAATGACAATCTATTTGGAGAATTTTTGCCTTCTTTATTACCATAATTGACACTGTTGTTTTTTTTTAAGCAATTAATGTCACACAGAGGATTCAAGGCTGAATGGGAGCAGGATTAAATAAAAGTTAATATTTAACCACAGTTTAGGTGCATGCAGTAAGGGTTTTCTACATCTCATTACAGTTTTTGTAGAACTGTGGAGGTACAGGAAATTTATTGTTCAATTCATTCTCCTTCCTTTTCAGATGTATAATAAAATTTATATGAATTAATAGCAGTGCACATAAATGTACTTTTCAAATGATTTTATGATTACATCCTGTAAATTATAATGTGAAATATACCCTGCTGGTACCCAGCTCCTTTGATTCTTGTCTCATTTGTGTAGTTTAACACTGATGCTATAATACTGGGTTAAAAAATATTTATTTGTTAGGTTGAAAACTCTGTCAATTCTAGTATGTACTAAGATATTTCCTGAAGTCTTGAGCTGTAGAATCATAGTCTGCTGAATATCAATTTTGTATGATTTTTCCAGCCTTTTATTTTCCAGGTAACACTTAAGAATAATAGGATTAAAAGAAATGAAATTAAGGGATGTTTCTTATATCTTTGTCTTTTTTTCACCCCCTAGTTAGACCTGTATTTTAAATGAATTTTGGTCTTTCTGTTTCATAGCTCAGTGGGCAGAAATAGCAAAAACCCAGGGAAAAAACACTGAGTGTGAATTTGTTTTGCAGACTTTTGTGGGGCAAAATTTTATTTTGATATATGAGCACCTAATCTGATATTTTAGTAACAGTAGAAGTATTCTCATTCATCACAGGAACAGGCACAGCACCCGATGATTTCAATGGGACTTGGTGTTTCATACTTTCCAAAATACCATCTCTCAGTCTGGATTAAGGTTGTCATCATCAGAAAGTTATTATTGCTCATCTTCCAGCATATTACAGCTTTCTAGCCACATTTTTATATTTTGTAAGAATTCAGATGAAATTCTTTAGTGTTTTAAAAGGTCTGAGCTTTGTTGATTTTTCTTCTGAAATAGTTCTTTTTATTTGACAGGTGTAAGTGGATCATAACAGTAAGACAGAGATACATTGATTTGACTTTAACTTCATTATTCTTAGCTGTTCCAATAATTGCATTTCCATAATGTTCTGGGCTAAACCACATTTTGCTGGATCTATCCCATGTACACCAGTGTCAGCTGAACTCAGCAGAACCTTTTCTTCATGTTAGTTTACATAAAAACCCCACATTTTATTTACCTCTACTGATGCACATTAAAAAAGTTAAGAGAACAGAATGTTTCCTATTAGATCATATTTTATGAACCATACAGTCACAGACACTAATACACATTGTTATCCACTGTTTGCCATATTCAGTGGAACCTGTAGTTTATGTATCTAAGGCCAGCTCTTCAGGTCCCCTTACCTCCCTTGTCAAAAGGACAAGGATTCCCAATAGGGTCAAGCTCTCAAACAGGCTCTTACCCCTTGGGAATTAGCTTCTTCCTTTGACTAGGTTACCACCAAACTAACTCTACCTCATCAGCAGGGCTTGCTGCCAGGTTGTTACTTAAGCACTTAGACACCCTCAAGTGATATCTACAATCATTTTTCTTACCTAGCCTTATTTCTTTTCTACTAAGTTGGCAGTTCTCAATCCTTTTTGAACAAACATGACCACCCCACAGTTTCTCTGAGAGCACATCCTGTCTGCTTGCTAATAACATTCCCATCAATAAAATATTTTGAGATAGAGCTTGTTTGGCATAAACTGTACAAAATAAAGCCATGCTGTGCAGCGTGTGCTTTGTTACTGAAAGCCTGAAAGGGGAAAGCAGCCTTCCATTTTGTAGCATTCTTAGCATCTTTTTTCTTGGAAGTTGCATGTTAAAAAACCAAATATAACTGCCTAATCCATGGATATAAGATTCTATGAAGAAAATATCTAGTGATAATTATTTATACCCTTTTTATTTTTATTGATTTTGAACTGTGGCAAATACAATTTTGAAAAAAAAATTACTAATATTCATGGTGGTACGTATTGAGAGTAACAATTGAGAGAGAGTAAATGACTTGTGCACTTGTCACTATGGTGGTGTGAGCGGACTGGGAATGTCAGTCTGAACTGCAACATTTCTATTATGCATTTTAACAAACATAAAAATAACAAGAAAGTAGGACAGAAAAGTTAGTCCCTGTCAACTGAACTCTTTCAGTGAAAGTGCTACTTGGGAGCTGAAAACGCAAAAATTATGTCCTGCTCTTGTTTGGGCATGCAATAGGGAACAGAAGAAATGTACAGTTAACATTGCAAAATCTGTACAAGATATACTGGAGACAGGCAAAGTGTATGTAAAAGGAACGAGTGTAAGAATCAAAATGTAATGATCTAAAAGCTGGTGAAGGCATCATTTAGGGATTAATGTTCAGGAACTCCCCGGGTAAGTTTGCCCTTGACATTGTGCATAGCTGGGATTTCATGCAAAAATTTCATGCTTACTTTCTTTGTTTCTGCTCCTGCTTGTGACCTACACACTGCTTTCATTTTGGAAACCATCTTTCTAGTCCTTATACATGTTTGCTTCCTAAGGACATTTGATGCTCAGGTATTAGGCCCCATTCATTCCCAAAACCTACCTGAAAGCTTGAGGAGCTCGAGCTGTGGATAATTGCTTGATGTGCTGGAGTACTTGCTAGGAAGAAGTTTTCCAGGTTTCCACTTCTTTTCAATGGGGCTAAATGTTGCCTACCTCTGATAACTCCACAATCTTTTTAATTGCCAGAACATACACCATCCTTCCTGTAAGCTGGACATGGTGATATACAAAATCATGACTCCAGGAGAGATATAGCAATTTGTGACTCCGTAGCCCTATAGACAAGTGAGCTGGATGGGAAGCTATACAGGGTTTGGGTTTCTTCTTCCCTCCTCCCCCCATAATTTTAATTTATTCACTATTAAATAGAGTTTTCCCATTAAAAAGCTCATTTCCCCTCTCTTTCTAAATGTGGACAAAATTCCTCCTATATATCTAGGTCTCTATGTCTTTGGACTTGACATGTTTGTGCTTTATTTTAAAAGCATGAATCTGTTTTAGTTCTGCAGTCCTGCTCTTTGACTGAAAACTTGTTTTCCCCAGAGCCCGACATGCTGCTCACCACCTTGTCTGAAAAAAATCTCCAGACCTGCAGAAACACTGGATTAATTTTAAAATGCAGGAATTTAATCAATTTTACATAAAAGAACAACCCAATCAATATACTGTTGCATATTTTCTTCATCTTGATAAGTGATATTATGTATTGTTGCTGGCTCTTCAATTCTATAAGTTTTGTTTAAATAAAACATAGCTGCTAAGTCATAATGACTCCTAAGACAGCCTATGTAATTAGCAACTATTGGAAGAGTTAAAAGACTAAAGATTAAGCAGTGTATTCCAGTTAAATACTAAATATTGGGAGTGTGACTCTGTTGGTCTCAAAAAGTTTGTGACCGAAAAAATTGCCAATCCATATTTCTGAGCTATTGCTTTTAGATGGTCTGGAAAGTGTTATTGCAGCAACTGTCTTACGTCATATTGCAAAGAAATTTTGCAATTTGTGATTGCTGAAGTGTTAATAAATAAATAAATAAAACCTAAGAGTATTCGATGGAGAAATCTTTTGGAAGATTCAGGTGCATGCTGTATACTTATGGACTGTCCATTGTCTGGAGCTTAGCAAGGTATTAAATACATGATCAAAGCAAAATTCTGTGGTTCTTGTCTGAGACCATGTCTGGCACCACATCCTTGACTTGTATTGTTTCCTGCACAGAAAGTTCTGCATGGAAAATTCTGTGAAAAACATTCAATTTCTTGATCACGGCATTTGATACAGCTTGAAGAACTGTGAGTCACTCTGTTGGTCTGAGGGATTATGAAATTTTATGTATTTATGCCAGATATCTTGGGGGGGGGGGAATACTAGAAGAACCAGTTCCTGGAAGGGATAGCTTCTTGTGACCTCAAAAACCTTTCCAAGACAGCACTCCAAGTAGCTGAGCTAATTATAGTAAAGCAAGTTTGCTCTGACAAACAATGAATATAAAGTATTTTAAGTAAGTTTCTTGCTGCAAGAGATTCCAGGATAATATTTATCCTTTCAGATATCACGTCTTTTTAAAAAAATACAAATACAAAAAAATCACAGGAGAAAATCATCAGTCCTCTGGAATAGTAGAAAAAAAATTTTACGGAAAGAAACTTCACAAAACAAGTTTGTTTTGGTTGAAATTCAGACAAACTGCATCAGTATATGTGATATGTACTATTACAGGAATTTATTGAGTTGCACTGGGTTCTTTTCATCAGTTTTTATGAGGTTAAAAATTCAGCACTGTAGAAAATATTTTTTTTTATTTGGAAACTGAGAAGTTTAGGAGCAAACTTTTCTCATGCTGGAGTAAAAGTGCAGTTCAATCTGAATATCTGGCAAAACTGACGTTACATTGAGCAATGACAGAATATAGTCCTTAAAGAAGTGGCAGTGAATGAGGATCGCTCTTGTTCACACATTTGGTGAAGTTATGTATATATCCAGTGCTCTGTGCTAGTGGCTTAGGGACACTTTGTCAATACTGCTACAGTAAATGTTGAAGTGAAACGACAGATTTTCCTCTTGGGGCTCCCATAAAAAGCTGATGTATAATCATTATTGAGACCTAATTTCTTTCCTGCTCTTAGCTGGAAGGAACGTAAAGTTCAAAGGCAGCAAGGAATCTGCAGTCTTCCTGATAGCAGGAGATTTGTGTGTAACTTTCAGGATGTGACTTGAATCTGTTTGCAACTTTGAAAATGCTGCCCGCTGTCTTTGTCATAGTCCAATGCATTAATTGGTATTTTGTGTTCCTTATACACTGCTATAACAGATAAATATGATCAAATGCAGCAGTTAGCATCAAGGAAGATGATCCCAGGACTGAATCCTATAGAGGCAGGGTTAATGAAGTTCTGAAATATGAAGAGTGTAAGTGACTCATCAGAAGATCTGACTGAGAAGAAAACTGACAGTATGGCAAGTAAAAGAGGACTGATTTGCATAGAAAAAGAGAGTAAGTGGGTAACAGTTTGACAGAGAGGAAAATCCCAAAGAATAGTTTAGAAAAAGTGATCTGTTAATTGGGAAGGACTGTGCCAAGACATAGATATTTCAATGGGAAATGGTTGGCATTCCATGGCACGTGAGATAAGCACTTTCAGGGGAGTTTTCATCTCTTCAGTTGTCAAAACGCAGGCTAAGATAAACTCTAGGTGGAGAAATGCTAAAGGATGTAACAAAATCAAGATGACATGGTAAGATGACATGATAGAAATGTGGGGATTGAGATGAATATTAGACATCCAGTTAAAGGTAATATGACTGTTTTCAGCTTCCAGGAAATGTTTGTATACATTGTTGTGTACCGTGTCTTTCCTCGACAAAACATGAATAATATACTTGATTTCCATGAGGAGACGTGGTCAAAATGTTCCTCCCAAAAGCGCTCTTCTCGAGATGTAGAGCTCTCCTGAGTCCAGCAGAGCCCCATAATTACCCCCAGATCTCAGACTTGTAATCACATTTTGACAGTCTTTGATCTCCTGATAAAGTGAACAATGCTGTTTTCCTGAGTCGAATGAGACAGTAGCTTGTACAGATGGTTAAAGTAATGAACAAGGAAGGAGAGGAACAAGCTAGATACTAAGTTGGAGACAATCCATTTCTAGAATCTATGGTGTGTCTTTCAACCCTCGTCAGTTTCTCTGGGGTACAAAGAAATTGAATATTACTTATGAGATACACAAGAGATTCTTTCTTTATAACCATAATCTGAAGGCATGGTAAATTTTCATATCCCTGTGCACATGCTGAAAACATTGCTCAGTAAATATCTCTGAACAGTCCTGGAGTTTTGACCAAATCAACCAGGGAAAGACTTCTGTAGGGTTTGGGTTTTTTTGTAGCCGGGGAAGAAGTCTCTGAGGAGAAGGGAAAGAAATGGAAAGCATCTTGGCATCAAGAAGCAGCATGTGCTTTTCATCTTTAGTTTTCCTTGCAACTGTTAATGTTTTGAAAGGTGATTCCAGCTTTCAGTAATGCTTAACTGCATAGAAACATTGAGAACTATCCTAGTTTAACTGCCCCAAGTCTTGCTCTGTGGCATTTGTGTGGTGGAATGAAATAAAGCACAATTTGTCCAGGAACAAACTACAGGGAATTTAACATGCAGGCAGAGTCAAATGTGTGATAAAAAAATATTAACTTTTCCTTTAGAAAATAATCTGAAATAATGAAAATACTTCTGCTTTCAAAGACCAAGAGCGATTAAAAAGATGGATGTAGAATGAGTTAATGCTTTTGAACAAACACCAGCAAGCTATTTCCATAACAAGAATTCCTCAGTGTGCTCCATATATATTTTTTAATATTTCAGGAAAATCTTTAAACACTGTTTAATTTCTCTTCTGGTGTTTATCCCAGCACTTGCTTTTCTGAACATGAGTGAGTATCATGCTTGATACATGTTCTTGCTTGATACTTGCTCTCAGAAACTACCCACGAGTAATCAATACTTTTTCACTCGAAGCACTCTGTGCATGTTCAGCATAGGAAAAAAAACATTTGTTTTCTTTTTAACACTTCTGATGCATTACACTGCTTACAGAGAATATTTTCAGATGGAGTAAATGTGTCATGAGATGAGACACAATATATTGTAAAAAGGAGCTACCACAGAAGAAATTTTATTTTTTGAAGAAATATAATGTAAATTTGATTTCAAATAGCCAGTCCTTTCCTCCTATTGACAGATAGCCCTTGAGAAACTGAGGTAGTTCTCAGAACATTCAATTAAACAGGGTTAATATTTCTCATCACTAGCTTTCCTCTGTGATGATTCTCCATTGTGAGCACATAAATGCTATCATTAGAAGAACCTTTCAAAAGAGGTTACATTTTTGAAAGCATTTAATGTGCATTTCCGGGTGGATTATTTTTGCTGTCCAGTATAAAGAATCATACATCAGGTGTACTTAACATCAAGCTGTTTAACTAAGATTACTCCTGTTGGACATACACTGTGCATAATATTCTGTACCATGTAATAAAACCCAAGAAGCATAAACCACAGGAGCTGAAACAATGTGTAAACTTTTGTATCTTTCCTGATTTTTCAAGTTCAGTGCACACATCTGCTTCCAATGAACTTAATCACAGAATTATGGTGTTGGGTTTTTTTTTTTAATCACCTGAAATAATGCATTTTTTTTTTGTCATGCACGGAAAGAAAACTCATTTTCATCTCTTTTTTCCCCCCCTATTTTATTATTTCCACTTAGTAGACTAAATTGATTGCTTCTATCTCCTGGGTCTAATAAAGCAATCTGACTCTTTAATGGGCCTTGTTAGGGTTGAAGACCAATGTCTTTCTGGTACTACTTTTTGCATTACTGCTGCACTACCTGCTGAGTCACCAGCACAGAAACCAGAGGTTAATTTCACTTTCACTAAATGAAGCAGATAATCAGCCATCAGAGAATGGTCCCTGTACTGTAAATAAGTCTTGACAAGCTGAGGGACAGCACTGTGGATCACTTAGCCCTCTTCACACCATCTGTCCACAAATTAAGACAAAGTAAGGATATTAATTTGTTACATTTCAAAAGCTGTACTGACAAACCCACATGGACATTTTTAAATGGCAATGAATAACTGAAACATTATATTAATATTCCATCTAGTCATGGGTTATAGTTTTGCAAACTTCTTTTCCAACAGTGAACATGTGGAGAGTGTTTTGACCAGATGTACTGCTAATGACCGTCAAAGCAAATCCATTCCAAAGTATTTTGATACAGAGCATTTTTTTACTTAGGTTAAAAGTGGTATGGCACAAGGACCTGATGGCCAAGAATCTGTTGGATATCCCAGAGATGTTACATGGAGAAAAAACTTTCAGCTAATGTGGATGCTGTCATGTGGTTTCAGGAGCCAGAAAAATCTATGAGGAAAAAAAAGAACTCACCAGAATAATTAATGGTGGAAAAAATTCTTGTAAATTGCTGAGGTGAGAGCATACTTTACCTATTCCACTAAATCCATACCATATGAAGGCACAGCAGTGGTTCAATTGATCTTACACTAAATCACACCATCTTACAGTGGAAGTTGGAATGGATGTGTCTGCAAGAGAATTAGTTTTACAGATGCATTTTAATTACTCATGACATGATATTTTCAAATAAAATAGAGTTCAAAGGGTTCAAATGTCAAGTATGTATTAGTGATTAAGCACAAAAATATTAGAGAGTTATTCTAATAATCTCTAAACTAAGCACTGTGAAAACAGGGAGTCTAGAGCTGGAGTTGAATTGAAAAGAAATTACAACATAAACCAATTTTCATTTTTCTCTGGAACAATGCCACCCAATATCTACAAGGCTATGAAATAACTATAAGGCTATGATTAATTAGTAATAGGACTCCCATATCCAGATTAGACTAAACAGCTTTTTAAAGAAAGTGTTTTAAATTGTCCTTCTTCATTAGAAGACAGAGGTAAAATTGGGCATCTAAACAGAATTTAACAAGAGACTTTTTGTTTTAATGGTGTAGGACACTGGATTATTATATTAATTATTGGCTCAGACCAACTCAGGTGCGTGTGTTTAGGGAGGGACAGGAGGAAATTCATGGAGGTGAGATCATGCCTTGTCCCATGTGCCAGCCCCTGCAGCCTCACCGGGTGATCGTGGGCAGCTGTCAGTCAAAGGTAGCCCAGGAGCACACCCACACCATGGCCCGTGGAACCCCTGCCCCAACCTCTGGTGGGCTGGCACAGTGGGAGCACCACCTTCACCCCACCCCGGAGCCCCAGAGTGGTCCATGGTCTGGGATTGGCAGCCACAGGGGGCCAAAGCAAAAAAAACAAAGACGTGATCTCCATGTGTTTAAACTCTCCATCTCCTGGACTCTTGTACCTATGCTGGATCTAGAAATGGTAGCTATATTTCTCCTTTTATCTCCCTTTCTTTACTTCTTCTAATCTTCTTTCTTAATATTTTGGGTAGCTTGATACCAGATGAGTTGGATTTTGCTAAATTGTATGGGTTAGCATGTGCTAAGTCAGCACTTTGTGGAATGCTTTATTTTGGTTGTATGTTACGCTTTAAACTTTTCCCAAGTACTCTTATTTTTAATGAAGTTTACCAGTAAAAGCATACTCTAAGAAAACATGTGCAGCTTTTCTCCTTTGTGCTCTCTCTTAAGGTGTTAAAAGAACTGAAAGCTCTTCTAATAATCTAGAGGGTGGATACTGTTGGAGCCTTGTATATTTTTAAAGCACAACTCCCTTGGTGAGCTCACAGGTCGAGACTTGGGGTCTTACAAATGGTTTTGTAAGATGCCTTTGAGGTTGCAGATAATAGGACCATAATGATACCCCATAAGGGGTGCTTGGACATCTAGTTTACCTGCTGTCACCTGAGTTAAGATGCCATAACCTACAACTAAATACAATTCTCTTAGAATGGAGCAATTCCCTTCTGTCACCTGTGCCTCTGCATTTACTTTACAGGGATCAAAGGTAACAGGCTTAAATTAAGGAGCTAATTTTTCATCTCCTAAACTTAGATGAGATAGGAACCACCTATGGTTCAGAGAAGTACTTTGCAAGCATTTTTAATTAATGTTGATCAGATTCTCATCACAACCAGAGGACTACCACTTAATTATCTTCTCAGTAAAAAAAAAACCTATAGAAAATGAATGAAGTTGTTACACTAGAGTTTTGGACTAGGTTATTATTGAAGTTTGTTTCTATGATAAACTTCTGTATTATTAATGGCAATTGTCTATTAAGTTTTATTTTTAATATCTTCCAGTAGCTCTGTGAAGTGGTAAGATTAAGAGGTGAACACTGTTAAAGCCTATAGGAATCTTAAACATTAATTGATGAAATTTTATTTAAATCCTTATTAGTTAAATGACTCAGTTTTGCAAAATTAATCCATAGCATCATTGCACAATAAATAACCAGATTAGAAATTATTAAAATAATTTTTTAAAAATACATTTGCCTACTTGAAGTTTCTGTGCTTTGCACTGAAGCATTTGATCCTGGAGTCTGGTGTCTGTTCTCATTTGGCAAAGTGATGAGTCATACACCAGGGGGTTTTGGTTTTGATCCAGGCCCAGGTGAACTGAATTTATATAATAATTTATTTAATGTCATCCTTGCTGGCAGTATCTTCTAGTACCATATTCTTCCTCTGTATTCCTATTATTTTCTGTTGCTGCCTTCCATTTAATTGTCAAAACTAAAATTGATTGCAGTCACCTCTAGAGATCACATTTTACTGAATTTAAGTGTTTAAGGTTAAACACAATCAAATGGTTCAGCATAAAAGCTGTGAAATTTCTTTTTGATCACTAGGATTGTGTAAAACAGAAAACAGTTGAAATAAAAGATTAAGAAGAGTTGGTTAATTTGGTTTTAGTAATGTTTACCTTAACTGTGCTTTAATATCATTTAAAGAAGAGGATATTCTTCTTTTAGATAAATATTAAATTGTATATGCCCCTTTCAGAAATTCATGATGCAGTTTTTGATTGTAAAATGAATGTTCAAATATACTCAGTTCTTAGTTTCAAAGGTGAGAATTTGTAAGAACCAGTTTTGTAAAGCTCTGTTTTTAGCAAAATAAGCATATAAAGAAGGAAACAACAATAATGAAATTGTCCTTCAAAATAGCTGAGTTGAGTTGTTTTTGAAGATTTGTGTGATTATGTGTAGTTTTAGTAGCTTAGCTGATCACAGCAAAGAAAATATGTTCTCCTAGCTTAAAAAGCTTGGCTGAAGACTGTGTTTAAATGAAAATGCTTGTTTTGCTTACCTTCTTTCAGATAAATCTCCACAACAAAGACTCCAGAAAAAATCTGATGTAGTTTACCAACAGCAAGCAGAATACTCTCTTATATTTTACTTGACAGCCAGGAGGGCCAACAGTGTCCTGGGGGGCATCAGGCAAAGCATTGCCAGCTGGTCGAGGGAGGGGATTGTCCTGCTCTGCTCTGCACTGGGGCTGCCTCACCGTGAATATTGTGTGCAGTTTTGGGCACCACAATATAAGAAAGATATTAAGCTACTAGAGAGAGTTCAAAGGAGGGCAACAAAGATGGTGAA
This sequence comes from Cephalopterus ornatus, assembly GCA_013396775.1. NCBI lineage: Eukaryota > Metazoa > Chordata > Aves > Passeriformes > Cotingidae > Cephalopterus > Cephalopterus ornatus. The sequence goes on along the minus strand of VZRE01001026.1, from coordinate 7,508 downwards.
GGGCCTTGAGGGGAAGCTGTAGGAGGAGCTGCTGAGATCATTTGGTCTGCTCAGCCTGGAGAAGAGGAGACTGAGGGGAGACCTCATTGCAGTCTACAACTTCCTCATGAGAGGAAGAGGAGGGGCAGGCACTAATCTCTTCTCTGTGGTGACCAGTTACAGGACCCGAGTAAATGGCCTGAAGCTGTGTCAGAGGAGATTTAGGTTGGATATAAGAAAAGGGTGTTCACTCAAAGGGTGGTTGGGCACTGGAACAGGTTTCCCAGGGCAGTGGTCACAGCACCAAGCCTGACAGAGTTCAAGAAGCTTTTGGACAATGCTCTCAGGCACGTGATGTGACTCTTGGGGATGGTCCTGTGCAGCGTTAAGAGCTGGACTTGATGATCCTTGTGGGTCCCTTACAACCTGACATATTCTGTGCTTCTGGGACTCGTGCAGTTTCTCCTAAGTGCCTGAAGCTCTGGTTCTTATTCCCATTAAAAGAAGGGAAAGAAGCAAAAAGATTAGAAAGAACAGTATGGTTGATCTTTGCTACTAGTGACTTGTAGTGTTAAATGCTTGGTGTATTTCCTATTTGAAATACAGGGAATGAGCTAGATTCCTTGGAAATCACTGCGGGCTAGTTTATCTTAAAGAAAAGGAAATTAAATTAAATTTATTCTTCAATACCCAGAGAATTTCCTATAGTAAGTTTCTCCTCAATTTTATAGGACTGGTATTAGAAGATATATATTACCTTACTTCTGAAAAGATTAATTCCATTACTTATTAAATTGCTCTTTTCTTGTAGTATTTTCTAAATTTAGACTAAGAACTAACATAGAAGTTCTAGGTAACTCTCTTTTAAAGCTAAGCGCTACTCTGTTTTAATGATGAACTGATATTTGAGAAGTACTTCACTGTTACACAGCTGTGCCTTTTTCTGGTAAGTGCTAGGTGGGAGCTGCAAGCTAAAGTAGTTTGTTTACATTTTAAAGCTATGAAACATAGTCTATAGATTGGAGCTTGCTTAGAATCCCTCAATACTGACTAGAGAGAAAGGAAGTTTTATAATTAATTTTGTCTTTATTCTCACACTCTTAGTTGTAATTAATTTTACTTTTAAATATATTCATACTACATAGAAATGAGCTCTCTCTGAGTGCAGAAGAAAGCCTACATCAGCATGTAAACATAAAGGGCATTTTGAAAGTTTTCTTGTGCTTTCCTCTCTCTTCCCTTTTTGTTTCATGCTTCCTTGGATTACCAAGATGAAACAGAAGAGGTTTAAAATAAATTAAAACTCAATTTTGCATGCAAGCAATGAGCTCATTACCATGGGCAAATATCAGCCATGCTTGCTTTGACAAGCCTCTTGTTATTATGACTTTGAGGAGCTGCTTGATGGCCCTCTAAGCATTGTGCACGCCACTTTTCATTTCAGCGTGAGGTTTTGAGAAACATTAGAAGGAGCTGCTCACATGCTATTTGGAAAAGCCTGATCAAAACACAAGCTCTTATTTATTTTCTGAGTGACACATCTCTCTGGGTGTTCAGGATTGCTCAACTCCTATTCCAAGCGGAGCTTACCTAGTATTGATACCCTGATGTTACCGTGATCTGACCATTACCCGTATTAAAACTGAGATAATAAGTGAAATCCCAGAAGAGGAAGAAGGACCATAGGAGAGCACAGGATGGCATTTGGGAGGCTCATTGCACTTTTTTTTGCTTCTCATAGCAACAAGCATCTACAATCTATGATAGCAGACCAACAGGGAGTTATGGGAACCCCAGCTGTCAGATGTGGCAGTCATTCAAGCAGTGTAGACAAAAGGGGTTTGAACAAGTCCTTTCAATTGATCATTTTTATTCAATGCTGACTTAAATGATTTCTCCCTTTAACTTGCTTACTCTGTGATATGTATACTACCTCTCTGTAATCAACAGTGATTTCATTCATCAAATAACTTTCAACAGTCATCTTCTTTCACTAATTAATTTTCTAACTGTACTTCCTTGATTTATCCTCATTTTATTAACGACCCAATGATTTTACTTTCATTTTTCTTTGAGCTGTATTTGAAATGTTTTAATTTTTTTGCATGCTTTCCCTCTTTCTTAAAAAAAAAAATCTTTCATCCATTTATATTAACCAAATAGCAATATTTTTGGTACATTAATGCCAGAAGCATCTTTGGGACTGTTACAAACTGTTGGCAAACTGAAGACTTACGCGCAGTAACTCAATAGCTACAGGGACACACAGACTAGAGGCACATAGAATTGGAGGTTGGGTTATCCAGTGTTCTGAGCACCTCCTATCAAGTGAGAAATAGTTCTTAATCAGCATTTTGCAGATCATGAGATAAATGCAGTAGAAAGCTTTGCCTCAGAGCATTTTTCAGTTGGCACAATACAAATGTATATAGTTTTCTTATTAGGTGTACTTTGTGAAGGAATTTTAAAATACATCATAAACAGCTGAGGGAAGCAACATGATTACCAAAGTAACAGTCACCTGAGCAAAGGACTTATTTATTGGAAAGGAAGAGGATTATTTCTGTTTGGAAAAAAAAATAAATTCTTAGTCCTATTCCTGAGGTGGAAATTTGTTTCAGGAAAAGCTTATACTGCTAGAGTTCAAGTGGTTTGAGGCCTTTCTCTGGCTGTCTTTATATTTCATATTTCAGGTGTTAGGAGGTTAAGTTCTCCAGGTTGATCTACTAAGAAAATGACTCACTGCCAACAAAAGCTGTTGATAATGGCTAAATGAAAGATGGATAAAATGAAAGAAGTATCTGTATTTGCATTTGAGCTGTTTTTAACCAGGACAAATCATGTTTTGCACTGCTTCAGAAACAATGTGTGATTTGAGATCACGATCACATTCATATGGGCATTTTTCAGTGGTGTTTAGTGACTTACAGGGAGAGAAAATAAACCATGTTCTACTTGTCACAGAAGCATGATGCTCTAGGAGGCAATGCCAAATGGGTCGTTTATGTGTTTTTTAAAAGTGTTGAGATTTAAATATCTTTGCATAATCATCCTCGAAGAAAAGGAGGGGCTTTTTTCTATATTATCACTAGTTATTTACATATATATTTAAAAACAAAGGTATTTCTTCTCATGGAAAATACGTAAGAAGAGATCCTAAAATATCTCATGGCCCTATTGTTAAGGAGATTTTGAGATGAGTCAGTGTGTGTGGAAACACATGTACTCATTTATCATTTGATTTAGGATGGGGGTTATCATTTTTTCTGAGAATATTCTTTCATGTTTTTTTCCTGACGTATCTTTTAGGCCAGCATTACAATGAAATAAGTTTGGATTTATAAGTAATAATGGCCATATTCAATAAAACACTACTTACTGTGTTTTGTACTTACTGTTTCTTGCTATATGCAACGTGAGGAGGCAGGAGGGACAGAATTCAATTTGAAATTAAGATTGCTAACTCTGGATGTTTGTGTGGTGTCAGCTTCCTTTATAGTCCACAGTCAATAGTCAGTGCAGCCTAGAGAGTTATTTGTCTGGCTCTCCAGTAGACATCAACTTTTACATTGAGTTTAATCACATTTTTTAAGCTCTGCTGTCTATTGACTAAATTTCTAGCAACTACCATGGCAATTGAAAACACTTAGCTCATCTCTAGTTATACAAATTTAAGTATCTTATTTAGTGACTCTTCTATGATCAGTTTCTCTGCAAATTTTTAGTTTTAGTGCTTTCTTATGTTGATGTCCATCTGCAGACTGCTCTTAAAGATGATCAGTGTTATCCTCTATTCTAGACCTATAGAGAGACTGAGCAATCTGCATAAATTCACTTATCTGAATCAGTCTGTTAGGAGTTTTTGCATGGAATTTGATGTCCAGAGGGTCAGATAATCATATTAGCCAGCTGGTCACAGCATTCATGACCTAATAATTTACATGCAGTTATACACCAGAGTTTCTGAAAGCAGTAGAGACAAATAAAGAAGCCCTCAAATCATTCAAAATGTGTCAGCCTTTACTATTCGTGGGATGGAGTCTGACTTTGTAATACTTAGTTTGCAACCTTACACCATCCACCACTGTCTCTTCATGTGCCTCCTTTATGACATATTTATGTAAAATACTCCCTGTAGTGCCATCTTTGGGATTATTTGGGTCATTAAGCCTGTTGCTCAGGAGATTTGCATCAGACTTTCCAATCTGAATTCAGAAAGCATTTAAACATGTATTTGATTCACCCCTGTTTAGGACATCTTTTGATTCTCATGTTTAATCAATACTTAAGTGCTGCACCAAGGATGATGAGATGTGCATAAAGTTTTATTTGTGAGGTTCACAGCTGATGGCATGACTGTAATATTCCTTGGAGTGAAGGAGGGATGAATCTTAGATGAATGAGAGAACAGGAGGGGAAAAATAAAATTTAAAAAAGAGGAGAGAGAGAAGGGAGAAGTCTTTCCCTGATCGCTAGCTGGCAAATTAAGTAGTGGGGTCTGTGGAAGAACATACTCCTCTCTCGCATTTCTTCTCCAGTGCCAAACATGAAGATTTTTCCAGACATGCTTTTTCCCTGTTACTGTGTGGTTTTCCTCGGGACCTGGCCGAACTTGCAGTCAAAACCATTACAGAAGGTCAAGGCTGGGTGAGATGAATGTACACTTTAAAATTTTGTTGAATCTAAGTCCGTGATAAATTCTCCCCTACTCTGTTCATGGTGAATAGTATTTTGTATTGGTTAATGAGGTAATCACTCAAAAAAACGAAATAAAATTTAAGCATGTAAGTCTTCCTACATTTATGTGCAAAACCAGGCCCATATTTTCAGTGTGTGTAAATTGCTATGTGTCTACAGCTATGAAAGAACATCTAAAATAATCTTTTTAATTTAATGTGTATGCTTTTATGTTGCAAAGCATATTTTATTCTGAGCATCAAAGGCATTCTTTATGACAACTTATAGAAATTTCACACATATGGTATATCAGTCTTTTATATTGGCTGACCTGACAGAGCTGTTCTATTTAATTGGCAGGGAAGCAAATACACTCTGCAGACTACAAATAAATAAAAAACCAGGTTTCTAGAGAATGACATTATTGGCAGGTTGGTAAAGGGCTTAATAGAATACCACAAGGGAAGTTCCCTCTTATGAACCGAAGTAGATGCCTGTGGCAGACTGTTGACCCTGCTAAAAATCTTTATCTTCTGTATTTGTAAAGGAGTCTTTCTCACTTTACTCATGTTGGTGATTTATGCTGTCCTGGTTTCAGCTAGGGTAGAGTTCATTTCTTCTCAGTAGCTGTTACAGTACTGTGTTTTGGATTCAAAATGAGAATGGTATTGATAACACAACAATGTTTTTGCTTTTTGCAAAAATGTTTATCCTAAGTCAGGGACTTTCTCCTTGTCTCATGCTCTGCCAGTGAGGAGGTATGTGAAAGAAACTGGGAGAGAGCATAGCCAGGACAGGTGACTCAAACTGACTAAAGGGATATTCCACATCATAAAACGTTACCCGGAGGGGGAGCTGATCTGAGTGTGGGAACAGGTGTCTGGCAATGGTTGGTGGGTCGTGAGCAGTTGCATTGTGCATCACTTGTTTTTTCCCTTTTTATTATCATTATAATTTACCATTATTACTGTATTTTACTTTGTTTTCAATTTTAAAATTATTCTTGTTTCAACCTACAAGTTTTACTTTGATTCTCCTCCCAGTTCTACCAGGTTTGGGGAGAGAAAGCAGGAGAGTTAAGCTAGAGTCTGCATGGTGCTTAATTTCCACCTGGGCTTAAACCAAAATGTGTGCATTGCTTGAAACCAAAGGAAAACAAAACAGATCACAAAATTTCTAATGTTCATATTTGCACTTCATAATACAGGTAATTGACAACAAAATTAGAAAAGTGCTAGAGATGGAGAAGATAATTCCTCTGTCAGGATCCTCAACAATTCTGAATGTACACTATGATATGTAAAAATGCCTGTAGAAATTCTAGTGCCACTTTTTGTTCTAGGCCTAGTGATTTTTTTTTTTTTATTGATTCCACCCTAAGTCACGGTAATTACAACGCATTGTTTTTACTTGACTGGATAACCAGAAGTTCCTGCTCTTCAGTGATGTCCCAAAAATGTGGTTGTTTGGAAAAACAGTTCTAGATTCTGTTGTCTGTTTTCCTTTTATTAAATCGATTTTTATTTTTTTTTCCCAGTAGTTTCCTTGGTTGTTGGGAAATGCCTTGTCATTTTGGCATATCCTTGATGGAAGCCATATTACTGTTTCAAAACCTAAATCCAGAAGGATGAGTGTGTCCTTGTTGTACCTCCTAGAGTACTGCTGGAACTATAAGGCATTAACCTTGTTAGCAAGCAATTCGCTGAGACTTCAGAGTACATCCAGTGAAGTAGAAGCCATTAAAAGCAAGCAGAGTTCCCATTTTTCACACAGATGAGTGCCCAAAAGTGCTCTGAAGTAGCTCTATAATTGCTGGGATTTTTTTTTTAATTGTTATTGTTTATACTATTGGACTGTTGTCTTTCTTGTTGGAAGTCACAGATGCTGCTGCTTGTCATAAGAAATGCCTATAGAACAAGGTTGGACTTACTATTTATTTTTTTGGTAGATGAAGCACATTATTTTTCAGCTTCTGTGAACTATCATCAGGTGATGTCATCCACTGTGAATTATTGGAAGTACCTCCCTATGTTCAGTTTAGGAGACAAAAACACGTCCTTTCACCCAACTCAGAACTCCTTTTATTTATTTTGGAAATTTATGTGTTACAAAAGAGGCAGAAAAGTGCTGAGAAGAGCAGACCCGACATTTGGAGATGTGTATGTGTACATTTCATGTGCTACACAAGACTTATTTAGAGGGATTTGGCTTGAAAGTTTTCTCTTTTTTTTCCTCAACTAGCATAGATGTTCCAACAAAGTTTATTATTTCTCCATACTAACATTGTTTTCCTTGTTGAAATACACTTGAAGACAATATATATTATTAAGTTGTTGACCGACGTATATATTACAGTATAACACATTATTGTATGTCACTTAACATGACTAGTTTTCAAGGCAACATTCTGTCTCTCCACTTTTGTTGTACAAACCTTACCCCATGAAACTCTCGGTCATATTTCACTTTTTTCCTTGTTTATAAATTATTTTTTTTTAAAAAAAAGCCCTTAAAATCTCTTCAAAACCTTTATAAAAAATTAAGGGTAATAATATTATTAGATCTCCATTTACCCTGCAAATTTTCCCAATATCTGTTTAGCTCTGCACAGACTAAAGTACCACTTAATGTGAATATGCATAGTAGAATTTGAAATCTTAATATTTCATCCAAGTCCTATTGTTATTATGATTTGTTACTATCAATACTGAGAAAAAAAAAAGGAAAATGTTATTTCTACTGGTCAAGAAAACTGATGGTCTTGCATCTAACATCTCTGATGCCATCTTTAATGATGCAGGATGAAGTGAATATAATTTGCATTTATATCATAGAATCATAGAATCGATTGG
>VZRE01001022.1:245-12942 GCA_013396775.1 Cephalopterus ornatus | reverse complement strand
CCGTAACCACACTGGTTGATGTGTCAGTCACGTCTGGTTTCTAGCTGTTACCTGCTCTCACTCGACTGATTTTTAACTCGCTAGGCATTTTCCATGCGTGCGAGATGTTTGATTAGAGCCTTTGTGTTGCGTGTGTGGAAATAAAAGGCCAGCTAGGAACAGACAACCGATTAGGCATTAGGTGAGGTATAATCCTGCCTAATCACATTTCTAAACCTGGTAGTTGGAGGTGGGATTAGAGTTATTAACATGAGAACAATAAAGCATATAATTTATTTAACAATTACTGGCTCTTTGTGAAGGGGGGGGGGTCTATGCACGCTGCAACCACACACCAGCTCCTTCATCTCGTGCAGGATGGAGCTGCTGTCAGGGAGAAAGCTGGCAAATATGGGTGGTCGCCTACTGGCACAAAGGGCAGCAAAACAAGAGGTACTTTGGACATAACCAGAAGTAAATCTGAAGTCCCCTCGCAGGACCCCCTGGCAGTCCCACAGGAGAATACCTGGCATCTAGATGCTAAGCTGCGTAAGCAGAAAGAAATAAAATATGAAAAGGTGAAAAAGAATTTTACTGAGGTTTCCTAGCCTTCTCTTCCTGAACACACTGTAACACAAATGTACACTATGCAGGAAGAAGAACAGCAGGCAAAGGCAACAGCTGGCAAGCAGTGATGTTGTGCAAGAGCAGCAAGGAAGGGAATTCCAGAGCTCCCAGATCAATCCCTGTCCTGAGCTTGTCATACAGTTTTCCCAGCTATGCTGGGCACTATGGTGTTACACCAGAGATTCTCATGCCAGATAGACAACCTCACGGCCCACAGATCTGCATTTTAATTCTTGAGTTTATCGTGACAGTGTACCAGTCTGCCTTTGGAGAGTTGAGATTTGATCTTGTGGTTGTCTTGAAGATGTTTGGAATTGTATTATTTCCCAGTAAATTAAAAAAAAAGTCAAATAAAAATAAAATAATCCCAAACAAAACAAAGCAAACAAACAAACCCAAACATGCAACCTCCAGAAAACCCCAAAACTCCCACTCTACACCCCAGACTGTTGCCTGGTATGTATTATCCTACCAAAGGATAGTTCCAAGTTACTCCAAGAAGGATGTCAGGTCTGCTCTACAGCAGGAAAGTATGCCAAAGCCTTGGAGCAGCTCAGTCTGACCCCAGGACCACATAGATGCACATGGCAAAGCCCAGCACACAGAGCTCCCTTGTCCATCCTCCCTGGTTGCTGCAGTCCCTGGCAAAGGCTGGGCCCTGGGCCAGTTGCACTTTTCCAAACAAGTCTTGGGCATGGTTTGGGATTTAGGTCAGGCCAGGGACAATTTGCAGCGCCGCTTTTCATGTGCCCGCCCTGTTTTGAAAGCAGAAAGTCTGGTACTCTCTGGGTGTTGCTCATTCCACACCAGCCAGAGCCTCTGGCTGTGGCCCCTTGGTGTGGTACACACACCAGGCCCTGCTGACCTGCTCACAGTGCTGCAGTAGGGGGACAGTCATGCTGCTGTGGTCAGGTTTAGGCCCAGTTCCTGGTTTAGACCCCACAGGTTTGGACCCTTCCTGCTCTGCTCCGTGTCTGGAGCCAGGCTTGCAGATTTGAGGCATCCTGAGGTATCTGAGAGTTAAGTGGCTCCCTTTATAGTCAGTGCAGAATAACAGGAACTCCCGGGGGGTTATTCATCCCACCCTAAGACAACCACTAAACCAGGCCAGATGAACTGTCCTCTAGACAGTTTAGGGTGAGTAACCCAGACTCTGATGTCTAACTTCTACCATTTGGTGAAGTGCATCCAACCATCTGTCTGTAGGTGTTTGGTGTTGCAGGTAGTCTCAAGGCAGCTTCAAAAGCCAGCACAGGTCTAACCTGTAAATCCCCCAAATGGTTTTTTGTATATATATATATATATATATATGTGTGTGTATAATAGACCAAAACATGCTACAAATATTCTTTCATGGGAATGAGGTTGGCCCTGTTTCCCTGACCTCCTCTCTCCAGGGTTTGTTCTTGCCATAGACAGTAGCCCTGGTGATGCAGCTCCTGGCTCACAGCACGGAGATCTTCCAGGTGAAGCATTTCACGAGTGACCTGACAGCCTCGCCAGTGGATCCAGATGAGACTGTAGCTGGGTCGTGATTTGAGCCATATCAGACATCATTAAGTCATCATGCTCAAAAAAGGGGCAAAAAGACAGGAGAAGGGAATGGTAAGATTCATTCATGGGGACAATCTTACTGTCTGGAACTGAAAATGGTGCTGAGAAGCAAGCTAATAAGAGAAACTGATGTTCTGTGTAAAAATAGAAGGGGTTTTTTTTCCAAGCTACTAGCCTTAATTTTTAAATGTATGCCAAATGTAAATTGTCACAGATTTTCTTCTGACTTTATCTAGCAGCAGGAGACCATTATCTACTGACATTAGCTGTTAAATAAGTGCAAACTACCTGTAACTGCAGCATTGCACGTTCCTGGGGAATTTATTTAAGCCTAAGGTGATGAAAGGGATGGGCTTGGGGGAAAAAAAGCAACCTAGAACATCTTAAAGAAGCAGAGTTGATTCATCAAATCACTTCTTCATCTGAAAATGTTGTACCTGCCACTGACACAAATAGCCTGTGAGATCATGACTGAGAGAGGATTCACGGGGAAAACATTCTCCCCTATCACTTTGTTAACTCTGTGCATTTGACAGCACATCACTGGGTCTAGACAGTTCCACAGGCAGGCTGACAATCAGCTGTCTGGCACTGACACATGGTAGGTGAGACACTACAGATGCTTTTCCTCTGGACCGACTACAGGAGAAGTAGCAGGAACATCAGCTGGAGGATGAGAAGACAGCAGTCGGGAATGGATAATCAGAAAGAAGCCCAAGCACACTGGCTGTCACTTCTTTGAGCATTTCCAGGATAGGGCAGTTCACAAGTGGAGCACTGCAGCTGCTGGGTGCCCATCAGCAGAGTCATTAGGGTTTTTGCTGGGCACTTTTATTGGGCAGAATGACTCCTGGACTCCAAACCCGCTTGAGGCACTTCTCCCCTGTGTTTCTTAAGAGGGGACAGAGTTCAGACTGACATTCCCTGAGTCTCTTCCTCCCCAAACAGCGTAGTCACCTGTAACACCGAGTTTGGTCCATTGCAAAATCCACCCAGGGCCTGGGTAAGCAGCCAGCCCTGAACTCTGGTTACAGCACTCGCAAACCCTGAGCTACTGAGCTCAGTCAAGAGGCTTTCAACTCCGATTAAATTATAGACACATCCTGGAAAGGGCTTTCCAGATGACTCTTCTGCTTTCTTTCACTTCAACAGGGCTTTTTTTCCTCACTGTCAGGCCAGTGGTCAGCTGAACTTCGCACACAAAATTGAACAGCAATGATTGCACCCAATTCAAGGTCCTCCAAAGCTTTGCCTTGTCATAAAGTCACCCACGAGGACTGCTTGGGCTAAAGTTTTAGCCTCCGCACTGCAAAAGCACAAACATTCCCTTTGTTATCTAAGGAGAAGCCTGTGGCTACACTCAACACAGTCGAGGTCAAAACTATACACAGAGGACAAGGTGGGTCCTTGAGTCCAAAATAACTGCAAAAACTTGCCTTAAATCCTTACTTAAATCCTTCATTTAGCATTTAAGTTTATGAAAGACACTTGCATTTATTCTGCAAAGGAAGTTGTCCTTGGAACATCTCTTGCCTTAACATCGCTTGAGGTGCAAACTCGTTTTTGTTTTTGGTTGGTTGGATTTTTTTTCAGTTTAATCTTAAAGCCAGAGGACAGGGAGCAAGACACTCCTTCTGAAGGCTGTTACTGTTTGTCTGCAGTTGCTGTAGATTACAAATTGCTGCAGATTGCTCTTTGTGCAGGCTTGGAAAGCAATTTATCTTGGAATGAACACATGATTATTGGGTATTAGCCTTATTCATTTGTTTCTTGCTCTTTGCAGACCATTGCTTCTATTTCAGGTGCTGCTCCCATTTATTGTCCACGGTGTGCACCTTCCATGGTTTCCAAGGCTTTCATCTTTTGTAGCTCGTTCTTGCCCCATCCCTTGCTGTGACACATATCAACAGGCTGATTAATTCTGAATCTGACTTGTGCAGCCTGTGTGCTGTGATTTCCTTATCCCTGGTGCTTAAAACTATATGATCTGTAATCTGTTTGCCTGCAGCCATGTCAAACTTGCATGAAGAAGCTAACTCAGCCAGACTGCATTTTCAGGTTTGCTTTGGTCACTTCTACCAGAAGACATAGCTCTCCATTTCCATCACCACTAGCAATACCGCTCCAAAGAATCTGAGGTCTCATTTTTGTCTGACCTTTCCTCACCTGTAACCGTGAAGGTCTGAAAATTCAGAAGCTGTCCTTGCCGGTGGCTGGAAGCTGGGGGTCTTTTCCTATTGCCATGTTTCATAAATATTGACAAATTACTTTTACAGGCCACTCTGCACAGTGCAGTAAATGTAGTCACTCAGATTGGTGGTTTTAAGACATCTGTCTGAAGGAATCAGGGCTGCACATCTCAACCTGAAGAGCATTTTGGAAAGCAGTGGCTTTAAAAATGATTTACAGGTCACTGTATCTATTCCCAGTTTTACACAGTGGCCCAGAGAGGAAATGGGGCCTTTGAATGCATAAACAGAAGACAATTGAATGAAGGCAGAGAAGTGTTTTAACAGTGGAGATTAACTAAAGGACTCTTCATAGTTTCAGTGCCCATACTTCGAAAAGGAAGTTGTACAGAGAATTTGGGGTAACCGTGGGAGTTTTCAACCACAGATTTCTATGTGAAGACATCAGTGTAACAAACCAAAATCAATATAAAAGATATAGTGAGATCTAATGGCATGAAAATAAAAGAGAAAGGCCCTCATTTTCACCACACCAACTTGCCAGGCAGATGGAAGATCCTTTCTGCAGCACATCAGAGCAGCACATCAGAGCAGCAAGGGCCACGGACCCAAAAACAGATCCCTTGGGGAGGAATATTTGGCCTTTGAAGTGAGCAACATGCAGTAGGTGGTTGTAATGGTCTGTCTTAGTCATAAATCTGAAGACTGTTGATTTTTCAACCAGAACATGGCACCAGAAGGATGCTTCCTAAGCATAAAACAGGGCAAAATTTACTTTTGCATAGTGGGTTTTGCTGTATTGAGAGAGGAAGGGTGCACAGCAACACCTTCTTGCACCCACTTGATCCTGAAGTGGGGCAGGACAAAACCAGGACAAAACTGCATAGGCAGGGATAACTCCTTGTGTTCTTCCCAACATCCTCTGTCACAGCAACACGCCAGGGCTGTCCAGGGCAAAGAGCTCCTTCCTCTGTCCCCGCAGTCGAGGAAATCAGCCCTTGGTAACGTGGAGTGCCAGGGATGGAGGCTCTGACACGGGCTTCCCTGAGGATTACACAGAAAAAGCCATCAGTTGTTGGCTTCAAGCACTGTTAGGAGGATAGACTTTTTTTTTTTTTTTTTTAATGCATCAGTTATTCATCGTGATAAATGCCAAGAGCTAAAATAAACAACATGACAGTTTTGTAGTGATAAAGTCCCAGATTATTTTTAAGGCCTAATTTTTCATTATGGCAACATTTATATCTGGTGGTATCTTCACCTGCATAGCAGTAATGTATGTTTCATATCTCTAAATAAAACTACGCAGAAAGGATTTGTCAGGTTCTTTAAATTCTTGCTTGATTTATTTGGTCCATCAGAATAAATCTTTTAAAATGATAACTTTGAATCATAACTTTTAAATTGATACTGCCTTAAATCACTAGTTTTTGAAAGCACAAGGACAAACCGCTCAGAATCTGTAACTAAAGTTTTGCTAGACCAATAATAACAAAAATAAAACTTCTACCTCTAGGTGTTCTAAACACTTCTTCAACTAATACAGACAATATATACAGAGATCACTTCCAATTCGTCTACCAATCTTGCACAGATGGTGTAGAAAACTGGGGTAAATCTCATTGAGACTAATCTATACAAACATATGCTGAATTAGCATAGTGCATCTTACACAGTGTAAACCAGAAACAGACTGTATTGCAATAACTGATCATAGCATAAATTGGTTTATTTTGATCCTTCCTACGGAGGCACAAACTATTTTTTTTCTTAATTATTTTGCGTATTTCACTGTAATGAATTAATTTCAGCTTGCTGGAAAAAGCAAACAGAAAAAGGAAATAAGGATGATCGAAAATTTGATCATATCAGGTTTGCATTTATGCTGAATTTTGTTTCTATGACTGATCCCACTGGCTTATTCACTTCACGGATTTAAACACATATTCAAATCCTTCCTGGACCAAGGCCTACCATTAATTTAGAATCAAAGCTATTGTTCCCCAGGCCTACTCACAAATTACACTTGTTTATTTAAGTCAATAAAGACAAACTTGTGTAAATCTCTTTGTGAACAAGGCTATTTCACTTTAATGATGGCTTATTTGGGGTTAGCACAAATGTGTTTCTAATCAACTAAATCCAAAATAAAGGATGTAGGAAGATGAATGGTGCAGTATTTGGAACAGTAAGAAAGGACAGAGGGATAATCTGAGTTAAAAATGGAAATGCTGGCAACATGAAATGTTTCAAAGATATGAAAAAACAGGACAACTGGGGAAAGAAAGGCCAGCTTCAGTGCAGGAAAGTTTGCTGTCCATTTCAGCGCAAATTCAAGCAAGTTAATGCAGCAAAGGAATTCAAAATTCAAGTGCCCGACAGCGTCACAGTTGTCTCTCAAATCATTCTGCTTTATGTTAGTCAGGGCAACCGGGTTTATGTGCACATAGGCACTAGGAATTAAGATAAGGTAGTTAAATAATTTACTGATCAGGATTATACAGTGCAAATGAAGAATGTGAGCAGATACACAGGTCTTCTCATTGTGCTGTGAACGGCTCAGGCAGGATGTCACTTCTAAGGATTACTGTCTAACTCCATTCCCTCTGATAAATGTAATGTACTTTATAACACAAACACCAACCAGTTCATGCTGTGATGGGTCAGAAAGGCAGAATCTTGCTTTTAGAACATTATTTTGAATACTGGTTGTTTCTTAAGCCTGCTTTGCTAGGGGGATAGCACAAGACACAGCAGGCTTACATCTGGGGCTGTAAAATTTTATTTTTTGTAAATATTTTATTCACTGTAGAACGGAATCCTTTTTTTTTTCTTTTTTTTTTTTCTTCTTGGTTTTGAAATCTCCTAACAGCCCAGTCTGAAGTGACAGTGGTTTGTGCAATACTGGAAACATACTTCTGCATTTAAGAAGAGGTAATGAGCAGACTTGAGTGTCAAGGCTTCACAGATTATATTCATTTCATTATTGAAATGATGTATAATTTCCTTATTGAAAAGATTAATAGAATAACAGAAATATGCAATCCTTTTTCTAATATATTTTGCTGTTATTCCCAGCCTTAATTTGCAGCACTTTTTTTAAAGTTTGATGAGTTTGGCGAGTATTTAATCTATGTTGGTATGACAGAGTAAAGTTCCTGTTCATTATGGAGATTTTTATGTCTCATGCAACAGCTTTCTTTTAATTTACAATGCTGAAGCTCTCCTCTGGTCGCTTCAGTGCAATGCCTGTTTGGACAGTACACCAGGCACTGGTTGCCTTGAAAATCAACTGACATGTTCCTCGTAATCGGATGGGATAAGCAGAGTGTGGTTTTGCTTTTAGCTCTCTTTGTGTGGCCCCAAGAGCTGATATGGTGTGGAGCTGTGTACAAGCCTGACGAGATACAAGGAGAAAGAGTTTAAATCCGTATTTAACCCTCTGAGGGAGACACAATCTCAGTCCTCCAGGAGTTTTTTTCACGCTGGTACCAACAACAGGGGAGGATTTTGCAAGTGTTGTGCTGTTCCCCCCACAGCAGTCCCGCAATGGCATGGAGAGGCTGTTTCCATGTTTCGCCATGAAATAATGCAGAGTGGAAGGGAATCCATCCCTTTCCCAGCTTCCAGACCCAGCGCCATCCCCTCTTGCAAAATCTTTGGCAGATTTGTGCAGGAGGAAAGTTACTTTCATAAGTTTAGAGAGAAAATAACGTGCTTGAGTGGCACTTAGAGTAAGCAGGGAAGCAGCACTGCGGCCAGTGAGGCAAGAGCCAAAGCACTTACTGAAGTACATAAGAGTGCTTCAACAGAGTGAATCGAGAAATCTGGGAGCATTTAACAGTGGTTTTCCTTGGATTTATGGTCATTTTTATACATAGGAGTATATAGTATATGCTGAGTGGGAAGGGACCCACAGGGATCATTGAGTCCAACCCCTGGCCCTGCCCAGGACACCCCAACGATCCCACCCTGAACCTGAGAGCATTGTCCCAACGCTCCTTGAGCTCTGCTCTGGCAGCCTTGGGGCCGTGACCACTGCCCTGGGGACCCCAACTACACTCTGGGTGAGGAAATCTTTTCCTGAGATCCAACCTAAACCTCCCCTGACACAGCTCCAGCCGTTCCCTTGGGTCCTGTCACTGGTCTCCAGAGAGCAGAGATCGTTGCTGCCCTTCCACCTCCACTTGTGAGGAAAGCGGAGACTTTGACGAGGATTCCCCCAGTCATACATTATTTCCTGTCTTGAACATGCTGCCTGATCTTTTGGCATCACAACTCTGCTCAAAGCATTTCCTTTTGTTTGTTTTGTTGGGGGTTTTTTGTTTGTTTGTTTTCTGGGGTTTTTTTGTTGTTGGTTTGGTTTGGTTTTTTGTTTTTGTGTTTGTTTTGTTTGGTTTTTTTGTGTTTTTTTGGTTTTTTTCAAGTTTAACACATCATTTTGACATGTTGGTAATCATGACCTCAACACACAAACGGACTGCTCTGCCTCCAAGCCCTGTCTTCCTGGCATTGCTCTTCAGACTTACCTCCACTCCATGCAGTAATATCTGATAGTTGTCGGGCCGTTTAGAAATCCTAGGTGTCTTTGAAGTTATCTGATATTGGTATTGTACTTCTTTTACCTCTTACAGGATTTGCTCACAGCCTTTGGGAAGTCAGCATGGATTCTCTGCTGCATAAGCACAGCCAGCTACTGCTTCAGCATATTTTTTTAGTTCTCAGATTATTTCAGAGAAACATTGAACGGTTTGGGTTTGAAGGAACCTTCAAGGTCCCTTTGTTCCGTGGGCAGGGACACATTCCACCAGACCAAGTTGCTCAATTGCCCTTGCTCTTTCTAACAGACAAGATGACCATGAAATACCGCTGAGCTGTTCCAGCGTCTGCACATGGATGTCCTTTGTGAGGATGCTGATCCTCTCACACACATTGGGAGACCTTGGGGGAGATGCTGCTGCTCTTCCCTGGCAGGTTCAAATCCAAATGGGCCTGTCAACCATTTTGTACCTAACTGCTAATGTTAAAAATGTGCTGAGACCCATGGTTTGAGAAAGACATGGACTTGGATCGAGTCCAGGGGAAGCCCCGGAGATGCTCCGAGGGCTGGAGCTCCTCTGCTCTGGAGCCAGGCTGGGAGAGCTGGGGGTGTTCACCTGGAGAAGAGAAGGCTCCACGGAGACCTCACTGAAGGCTTTTAATACCTAAAGGGACCTTATAAAAGAAATGGAGAGCAACTTTTTACACAGCTGATAGTGATAGGACAAAGGGGAATGGTTCTAAACCAAGAGGGAAGATTTTGGTTAGATATTAGGTAGAAATTCTTCCCTGTGAGGGTGGTGAGGCCCTGGCACAGGTTGCCCAAGGAAGCTGTGGCTGCCCCTGGATCCCTGGAAGTGTCGAAGGCCGGGTTGGACAGGGCTTGGAGCAACCTGGTCTAGTGGAAGGTGTCCCTGCCCGTGGCAAGTGGTGGAACTGGATTGTCTTTAAGGTCCCTTACAACCCAAACCATTCTGTCGTTCTCTGATTAGTTAATAGGACCTAGCAATATCCAGCTTTGGTACCAAGGCTCAAGTTTTTCAGTTTGTTTTTACTAAATCAAGTACTATTTCACAGAATTATAGAATAGTTTGGGTTGGAAGGGACCTCTAAAGGTCATCCAGTCCAACTTCCCTGCCAAAGCAAGGGATATCTTCAATGAGATGAAGTTTCTGAAAGCCCTGTCCAACCTTATCATGAGTGTTTCCAGGGATGTGGCATCCACCACCTGTCTGGGCAACCTGTGCCAGTGCCTCATTACCCTCACAATAAAAAAAACCTTGCTTTTTATATCCAACCTAAATTAATGCAGGTGTGCATCTTGGAACTGCTTTATAGCACATACATATCCTGCCTGCCTTCTCTACAGCCACCACTTCTGGGCTCTGTGATTTGCAGCCCCGATGCCACCTTCTTCCATTTGCTTTTCTTCTCCTGCTGCTTGCAATTTCCTTCCCTAGTGAAAGGAAGTTTACAAAAAAATTGGTGCTTTTTGTGTTACCGTTGTGCTGTCTGAGCTTGTCAACCTTTTGAGCTGTTTCAACCACACCTTGGGGAGATGTAGAACCCCTGGAAATACAGAGTCTTGGGAATTTCATGGCAAACAGTGGCTGCATTAGAAAAGAAACATGTTGTCATGTTTCTGTCCGGGGAGAAAGGCAGAGAAAGCCCAGCCTTTATCAGCACTGCTTGGCTTCCTTGGCGGTAGAGAACCAGAGGGCAGCTGGCCAGCCAGAGCACACACATCCCTGAACCAGGCACAGCATGTGCCTGCTCCAGACAGAAAGCCAATACAAAGTAGTTTGTGGTACAGAAAGGAGATTTGGATGTACCAGGAGCCTTGGAGATAAAAAAGGAGAGGGAGACATGAAACTGTTATAGAGGAGAGGTGAAGGGAATGTCTGACGCAAAACCATATGAAAACTGAGCTCAGTTAACTGTCTGGTCATAGAAAAAAAATTCTATCTGAATGCAGTGGAACCTCCACAAAGCAACTGCTGCGCTGGCTGAATAGCCTGTGCCTGTTTCCAGGTACAGCATGCCTGGTACACCTTATCTTTCAAAGCATGATGGCAGTCTGTCAGATGCCCTGCTTTGTCTGCAGCAGGAATCTTCCCCATCTCACTTCTCTGCTTATTTCACGCTTGAATCTCAAAGTGATGGAAAAGCAGGGGAAAAACACAATCAGAAAAACCTCATTCAGCCACGTGCCTGCTTCAAGCGGGGGAAAACCCAAGCACAGACAAAAGGCAAAAGGGAGATTTCCACAAGTCCACATCTAGCCTTTTGTCAGAAGGGCCAAATGATGGGAGGGGTGTCTCACCTGGCTCCTGGGAACACCAGCCCTGCTGAGATGGGATCCGTGCCCAAGATACTGAATCACAACACCTACATCACTGAGTTCAGGAACCCTTTCAGTCTGGAAGAGGAGCATGTCTATGGAGAGCCAACTGCTACAGCGGTGAGATGTGACCTCAGGTGTAAGAGAAGTGGCCTGAAGTTGAGATAAATCATATAGAATAAGGGAAAGTACCAACAAAGCGAAAGCAGGAAAACAGAATGCCTCCAAGAGACTTATAGCAAAGCAGGAGTTGACATTTTCCTCCAAAAAAAAGCCCATTAAACTCCCATTCTGTGGCTTCCTGCTCATAGAATCGTGGAATTTTAAGGGGTTGGAAGCTACCTTAAAGATCATCCAGTCCCAATCCCTCTGCCATGGACAGGGACACCTTCCAGTAGATCAGGTTGCTCCAAGCCCCGTCCAACCTGGCTTTGGACACTTCCAGGAATCCAGGGGCAGCCACAGCTTCTCTGGGCAACTTGTGCCAGGGCCTCACCACCCTCACAGAGAAGAATTTCTCCCTAATATCTAACCTAAATTTCCCCTCTTTCACTTTGTACCCATTACTCGTACTGTCACTACAGTTCCTGACAAGGAGTCCCTCCTCTGTTTCCTTAATATTCCACTTCAGATACTTGGAGGTGCTATGAGGTCTCCACTCAGCCTTCTCTTGTCCAGGCTTGAACAGCCCCAGGGAATCCGCTAGGCATCCCTGCAAGGATCCCCGCAGATAACACAGTGATGGGTTTTACTTGCTGATGGGTCCCTGGCCGTGCAGTTGCAGGTAACAGGGTCTAATTCACTTGTGGTGAGCCTGGGCATCTACTGAGGCACGGGGATTTGGTTGTGTTACATCATTACCACACCACAGGTGGTTAGAGCTTTGATGAGACTACTGAAGGTAAAACACTCTTTTAAGAGTCACTGAGTACGGGAGTGGGTGTAGGCAGCAGAGAGAGGCTGGGAAGGCTTTGGGCTCCCTTCTGTCTATGTCCCACCCCGGGACTGTCAGGCCTGGAGCTGCTGCGCCACTGCAAGAGAGGAAGAATTGGGTAGTTTAAATCTGTTTGGAATCACGAAATCGCTTGGGTTGGAAAAGCCCTCTGAGACCACCGAGTCCAACCATTCCCCCAGCACTGCCAAGGCCACCACTAACCCACGTCCCCAAGTGCCACATTCACAGGCCTTTTAAATCCCCCCAGGGGTGGGGACTNNTGGGGACTCCAACACTGCCCTGGGCAGCTGCGCCAGGGATGGACAGTCCTTTTCATGAAGGAATTATCCCAATATCCAGCCCAAACTTGCCCTGGCACAGCTTGAGGCTGTTTCCTCTCATCCTGCCCCTTGTTCCCTGGGAGCAAAGCCCAAACCCTGCCCCAGCTCCACTCTCCTGTCAGGGAGTTGCAGAGCCAGAAGGTCCCCCCTGAGCCCCCTTTTCTCCAGGATGCGCCCCCCCAGCTCCCTCAGC
>VZRE01001020.1:4976-16862 GCA_013396775.1 Cephalopterus ornatus | reverse complement strand
TGCGCGGGGTCGTGCTCAGCGCAGCAGAAAAAGCTTGGGTGGGAAGGGACCTTAAACCCCGTCCAGTCCCCACCCCCTGCCACGGGCAGGGACACCTTCCGCTGGTCCGGGTTGCTCCGAACTAGTCCTGGAGGCTTCCAGGGACGAGGCAGCCACAGCTTCTCTGGGCAACCTGTGCCGGGGCCTCCCCACCCTCGCAAGGGGAGAATTCCGCCCTGACGTCTAGTGTAAATCTTTTTACTTTGAAAACGTCCCCCCCCTTGTCCCATCAGCGTCACCTCGTCACACTTGGGGAGGACGCAAAGCACCTGGCTGCACCTCGGTTGGTGGCACCTTCATCCTCCTGAACCCGTGATCCTAAAAAGCTCTGCTTTGGGAGTCCGGGGATGCTGCCTTCAGGTCATGGGGCCAGGGCCTGTCACTGTCCCCTGCCCGGCCAGAGCAGCCTGGCACGGGCACGGTTTGGGTGCCCGGGCTGGGGTTTGTGCCCCGGAGGGGGGAAGGTTGGTGTTGGCAGGAGGGCTCAGCGCAGCAGCCTGATCTCTGCCGCCGTGGGAAGGTTTGGTTGTTGTCATGGGAGTTCGAGGAAGCTTTGCTCGGCGGGAACACGGAGAGAACGTTCCCATCCCAAAGCGTCGATGGGGTGTGTGCTGAGCCACTTGGAAAGTTTGGGGTGGTCAGGTTTCTCTGCCAAGGCTCTGCAGCAGGATGCACAGGACCCTCGTCCCCTCAGATTTTAGGTTGTTTTCCTGTTGGCATGCTGTGGGATTAAGCAGAGGAAGGTGAGATCCCAGGGGCCCCGCTGGCCCTGCCACCTCTCCTGGAAACCCTTCTCCCTGGGACGCATTCCTTGGTTCTCTTCCCCCTCTCACTCCGAGCTCACAGCCTCCAAACAAAACCCAGCCTGTCTCCCCTTGGGATGTGCCGATTCCTCTGGACACGGTGTCTCTTGTCACAGCTCCATCCTGGCTCCCCTCTTCCATCACTCCTTCCCCCCTTCCCAGGCTGTTGAACTGTTCCCAACTGCAGGTCCTTCATGCCCTGATCCTGCCCCGGCTCCTGCCCTGAGCCCTTGGCACCAGCCTGGAATTCCTGCTGGATTTTGTGGGATTCCTTCAAGATTTCCCTTTACGGCCCTCACAGGGATCTCACCTCCACACCCCTCCTGTTTATCCAGGTCCCTCCTTAACCATCTTATCCCGCAAAGACAAACCTTGGCAGCGGCCACGGTGCTGCTGTGCCCTTGACCCCTGATTGTTTGGTTCCTTCCTGCTTCCATGGGTTTTTCTCCCTGTTCTTGTCGTTGTCCCAGCCTGAGGAGTTCAGTGATGGTGTCACACAGCAAGTGCAGGTGAACCTGGAGCTTCATGGCTCCTGGGACACAGAATTTGGTCCTTCCAGGAAAAACAGGAGTGCTGCTATTTCACACGTTGCTCTTGGCTTGGGCGTCCCCCTTCGGAGCCAAGGCTCGTCCTGCGAGCGAGCCGGAGCTTCCCAGCAGGAACATTCCTGCAGAGGGGATGCTGCCATAGGGAAGTTCCTGATGGGAATCAGAGGATTTGTTGGGAGCGTGTAGGTGTTGAGGACCCACCCACAGGCTCTGAAACCCAAAGGCCCAGTCTGGAGCAGGCGGCTGCACTGGGCTGAGCTCTGCAGATCCCTGTTTGTTGCCCGTGTTTCCTTGCTGCTTTAAGCCCAGAGGAGCCTCAGAGTGACAAAGGACCTGTTGGATACAGCCCGTCGTGTCTTGGACCCGTCGGCGCTCGGTTTTCTCCGTGGATCTTTTCCACGGGCTCCATGTGGGCCCAGCATGGATTTCTCCTCATGGGTGTCCCTTGGTTTATAACTCCTGGCTCCGACTCAGCTCTGCCCTGGCAGGGGCTGCGTTTGGTGCTGGGCTGTGGGGCGAGTGGGGCTCCATGAGCTCCACTCCAGGACCCTCCCTGGTGTGTAAACGTTGGATCACTTGAATCAAAGGTTTTGTAGTTCTTTGAAATCCGTTTGGTGTTATTAAAGCTCTGGAATCGTCGCTCTCTGCTGGTGGAACATCTCTGGGATTGGAGGGAGCATCCGGTGAGAACTGGCACCAGAGCGCCGGGTTTGACTAAATCCCAAAAACCCCGTTCCAATGGGCTGATTTGCTGGGAGATTATCCGGGCTGGTGTTTTGGGGGAAGCTGGCTCCAGACTGTTTTGGGAAGCCAGGCGGAGCGCAGCCCAGCTCCGGTTGGATTCCCAGCCCTCGGGGCACAGAGCGGAGCATTCCTCCCTCGCTCCAGCAAACCCACCTCCTCGACCTGCCGTGTCAGCACGTTGGGGGCACAGGTTGTGAGGAGGAACAGCTTCTGGGGACGCTGTGTTTGTGCTGGAAAAGCTCCTTCTGGGATGTGGGAGCAAGGGCTGGGGGGGGAGCAGCTGGTGGGGGCAGCGCTTGGTGACTCCTGGCTCGGCTCTCGCACCCTTCCCGTGTGTCCCGGGGCCACCGTGGGCAGGGACTTCCCGAGGGCTGCCTGCCCTGGATTTAGGGCTGGATGGTGCTCCCTGCTCGCCCCTGGGTCCGTGGTGACGCTCAGCAGGGCCGGGAGCATCGCTGCCACTGGCAGGAGCTCGGGGAGGCTTAAGGACATGGACCCGTGGGGATTTGAGGATCCACCCGAGCTAAGCCTTTGTCGAGTCCTCATCTCCGCTTCCCCGCAGAGGAGGATCTCCTGTGGGGATCTTCCTTTTGAACAAACCACGTGTAAAATTCTGCCTGGTGTCGGGAGGGCAGCGCAGAGCCCACGTGGTCGGAGCGTTCCTGGTGGGAGCCCTGCTTGGATGGGCTTGGGGGCCACGACGCTGCTTAGGTGGGCTTGGTGGGCACTGACCGCCTTCCTGCAGCAGAAAGGACAGTGGTATTTAACTGTCAAAGTGCAGGAGCTGGCTGCTGGCTGGAAAATCCTCCTGGAGTGGCTTTTCCTAGTTAGAACTGGGGTTTGTGGGATTCTTTAGTGGTTGACTCTGGGTGCCAGAGGCCGAGTTGCTGCCGTGGCTGGTTTGGGGGTTTTTCAGGTTGTGAGTGAGGGGTGAGCTCACAACCAGGGCTCTGGACCAGGGAGGTTGCTGAGCTTCCTGACAGGAATCCTGGCAACCAAGAGAACCATGAAGTTTTGGGGAAGATCTGGAAATTATTTGTAAATGGAAGGTTTCCTCTCTTATCACCCGTTTTGCCTATTGGACCTTGGGAAAAGGTCCCAAAAAACAGTCCCAAAAAGCAGAAATGTGGGGATCAAAGTGGAGCTGATGTGATACTTCCGGCAGATGCTGAATCTGAGTTTTCTTTTGTCCTCAGCTGCCTTTCCTCATCGGCTGAACCTTTTTTACTTGGCCAATGATGTGATACAGAACTGCAAGAGGAAAAATGCCATCGTCTTCCGGGACACCTTCGCCGAGGTGCTTCCCGAGGCCGCCTCGTTAGTGAAGTGAGTAACGAACTAACGGGGCGTGGGAAGGCTGAATGGCTCGGAAAGTGGGGATCTTTTCTTCTGACGTCTCAGACCCTCTAGAAACGTCAGCAAAACTTCGGGGATTTTGTTGGAACAGCTCTGTGTTCGCGCTTCTCTCCCAGAGTGGGCTGGGGACTGAGCTGGGCTTTGGTCTGCGCAGGGGGCTGGTTTGGGTCAGGTCGTCACATGAAGGGGTGTGAGGGAA
Organism: Cephalopterus ornatus; assembly: GCA_013396775.1. Taxonomy (NCBI): domain Eukaryota; kingdom Metazoa; phylum Chordata; class Aves; order Passeriformes; family Cotingidae; genus Cephalopterus; species Cephalopterus ornatus. Next base: position 13,173 of record VZRE01001020.1, on the reverse strand, counting down.
GATTTGCACCGACAAGGCGCGGAGAGATCCCACTGTGCCCTTGTCTTCCAGGGATCCATCCGTTTCCAAATCCATCGAAAGGATCTTCAAAATCTGGGAGGACAGAAACGTGTACCCCGAGGAGACCATTCTGGCGCTGAAAGAAGCTCTGAGTAAGTTCCTTACCCTTTGTATTTCTCGCCCTTTCCAAACTGACACGTGAGCTCGCTGAGGTTGTGGAAAACAGCCTGGGGTCACTGAGGGGGATGAGGGGCGTTTGTGCCTGGCGCAGGCTGGAACGTAGCCAGGTGTGGTACGTGAGCAGTGCTGGGTTCTCTCCTGCTTCACCTCTTCTGTACCCGTCTAAAGGCAGCTGTGAATCCTTCCGCATGGGCTGGAACTGCTCCAGCTGGGAGCAAACAGGGCTTGAGGCTGAAGTGCTCCTGCACGTCCTGACCAGGGTGCCCTGGCTCTGCCTCCGAGTCCCGTTCAGCAATAGGTTGTTTTAACTGAAGTATTTGTGGGGTAGCAAGAGGCAGAAGCAAAGCTGGAGGGTGAAGAGTCCTCGAGCCCTTAGGAAAGAGCCGGTTAAACGCAGGAATTAGCCAATACTCAAGTAGTTGAAAGAAATTAGTCCAGGTTTCGTCTTTGCTCACGTCATTGAGAGCTGAAGGTGCTCAGGAGACCCTCAGGTGAGGTCTGAGGTCGTCGTCACAGCAGGAGGAAGGTGGGGGTCTCTGGTCAGGCTGTGGCGTGAGGAAAGGCTCCAGCTGGGTGTTGCATGCTGAGAAGTGAAGTCTGTGCATATATGTGGTCTGAAATCTCCAATTTCTGGAGCTTGAAAACAAAGGTATTTGAGGTTCCTGGTAAATCAGGTATTGTGGCTCTTCTCCTGACGTTGCACCCCTTGCCTGTTGAATGTTGATTCCATTACAGCCTCCCCTCAAGAGTCTGATTTTTTAGATTGCTTGTGTTTTTTCCTTTTTACTGTGATTTTTTTTGAACTGTCTGTAGCGTAAGGGCAAACAGAAACTTGATTTAAAAATGGCAGACCACCCCCAGGTTGCTGCATTCCTGAGTAAACTGAGGTTCTCTTGGGCATCCAGCAGCTCCTCTAAGGAAGTTGGTCGAGGTATTTTAAAGCAAATTTCTGTTCACTCTTCCACCGTGCAACCATACGGCACCAAAAACCAGATTCTGACAGGGATCCCGTAATGCCAGACTGCCAAAAATGAAATGTTTTTCCAGGTACCACTTTCAAAACTCAGAAGCAGCTGAAAGAGTCTCTGAACAAACCGAATAAGCCGTGGAAGAAATCACAAAGTAAGGAACCACTGTGAACTCTGTGCACTAATATAGGAATTGGCTGCTTGAGGAGCAGAAAGGAAGGCTGAGGGCAGAGCACCTGGGCTAAGGAAGGCCCTGAGATGTGCACGCCGAGGAGGTGTTGGCACAAAACCGCTTTGTAAAGAAAGAAGCGAGATGAAAATAAGATAGGAGAGCGGAGGTTGCAGACAGGAGAGGAAGGAACTGGTGGAACCTCCTGGAAAGTGGCTGTGCCGCTGGCCAGAGCTGGAGAGAAGACAGAGAGAAGCAGAAGGTGGACGTTGCCTTCGTGCTCAGGAGCACACCTGTCCCAGCGGGCTGGGCTGGGAGCCAGGAGCCCGGAGCTGGGAGTGCAGGGGACAGGACGTGGGGGTCCAGCTGCCCGGGAGAGAATCTCTAATAAATCTGACCTTAGTGATCTCACTGTGCTCCAGAACCCTGAGCGGTGCCCACGGCGAGGTGGTGGCACGTCGGGTGTGACTTGTGGGACGTCAGCAAGGTCACCAGAGTTTGGAAGTGTTTATTACTGAGCGCCACAGGCTGCTTTCCCAGACGGAACTGGGCTGTGTCCAGCGTGGATGGAGGGTTTAGCACTTTGCTTCTCATCAGCTGTTTCTCCTGTTTTGTCCAGAATCTGATGGATTTGGTGTCTCTTGCCAGCGGGACTCCCGTCCCCCCCACCCCCGGCTCTGTAACCAGGTGTCAGCACAGAGGGGTGACAGTTGTTAAGGCTCTGAGCATGGTCAGACCTGGGAAGTTCCCAAGGGAGACCCTGCCCACAGGAAACCAGGGCTCCGTGTCGGCTCCAGGTGTGGCACCGAGGGAATAACATTCCCTTCCTTGTAGAGAGCTATAAATCCTCGGATAAGGCTGTTAGGTGGACCCTGGCAGGGAACTTGTCTTCCCAAGGAAAAGTTGTGCCCGGGAGGCGTTTGAGAGCATGTTAAAAACCAAAACCAAAGAGCGGCAGTTGTCACTTGTTGGCCTCGGTCCCGACCCGGCTGCGCGTGTCCGTGTCCCCTCGAGCTGCCGGGAGCCCGGAGCGCGGAGGGACCCCTGCATGGAGGGGGAGGATGTGGTGGGTTAACAGCCACCTGCACGTCTGCCCTCAGTTGTCTCAGAGTATCTCTCACTAGACTGCCTTTTTGGGACTGACTTTCCGTCGGGACGCGGACCCTTCAATTCCTCACGCTTTTCCTTTATCCCCACAGCATCCACCAACCCGAAAGCTGCTCTGAAGTCCAAGATTGTCGCCGAGTTCCGGGTAAGTCTGCGAGTGGAAGTGACCCACGGGCACTAACCCCCACCCTGGGGGTTTGCAGGGTGACCCCAAGCCCGAGAGCTGCCTGTGCCTGAGGGGCTGAGTGACACCCACAGGGGGGAGGGCTGGTGACACTCAGGTCACCCTCGTGAAGGGGAGTTTGAGGTGGCTGAGGAGTCGGTGGCAAGAAATTTAGCAAAATTTGATGCCCTGACAGAGCAGGGCCTGTTAATGAAATGCACAGACCCCTGTGGAGTGAAAAAAGGGAATAAATAAAAAATACCTTAAAAATATTAAAATTAAAAAATACTCTGCTCCTTAACCACGACAGCCAGGAGATTTGGGAAACTGCAGCCCCTGCCTGAACCTGGCTTTGCTGATCTGTGAGATTTGAGGTCAAAAACCCAGAGATCCACATGGTTCCTGCGTTAGCTCTCTCTTGGAAGCGGCCCGGAGCCAGAGCGGAGGCAGGGCTGTGCTGTTCAGGGCTTCTCTTGCCTGGAATGTGATGAGGATGCTTTTCCTGTTTGATTTTATTTTTTTTTTTCCCCCGCCAGCCCCAGTCCCTCATTGATGAGCTGCTGTTGTACAAGCGCTCGGAAGACCAGATAGAGCTGAAGGAGAAGCAGCTTTCCACCATGAGGGTGGACGTGTGCAGCACTGAGACACTGAAGTGCTTGAAAGGTAAAAAGCCCCCAGGGAGTCGCTGGGAACTCCTCAGTTCTCTTGAGCCCTAGGCCAGAAATCAAGAGCGTGGCTGGAAAAAAGAAATGCCAAAATTTCGGAGCTTGGGGTTGAGAACCACCAATCCTGAGCCAAAAGTCTTGGTTAGTTTGAGTTTTTGTGGAAACCTGCAGATCCCGAGCTCAGACAGAGCTGATGGCTAGCTGAAAACCAACATGCAGTGCTAGAGAGGGGCCTCCTCCTCGGTCCCAGTGGGTCTCACTGGGGTGGTCTGGGAGGGTGTGGGTCTGCTGTCCCACTGCTGCCCTTGAGGTCACGCTCTGGTTTGGCAGCTGGCAGCTCATTCCCGTGGTGTCCCCTCTCCCTGCAGATAAAACGGGAGGGAAGAAGTTCTCCAAGGAGTTTGAGGAAGCGAGTTCAAAGCTGGAGGAGTTTGTGAATGGCCTGGACAAGCAGGTGAAGAACGGCCCCTCGCTCACCGAGGCGCTGGAGAACGCCGGGATCTTCTACGAGGCGCAGTACAAGGAGGTCAAGGTGGTGGCGAATGTAAGTGAACCTTTCCTCAGTCCTCTGCAGGTGAAACGGCGTCTTCCCGTGTTCACGGAGCCCCTCAGAGGCTGGAAAATGCCTCATCTCTCTATTCCCAAGTTAAAAAGTACGTGGGAGTGTTACACAGGTGGTTTCCAAAGAGAGCAGGGTCAGGCAAGGCGAGGAGATGCTCCAAAAATCCGGTGGTTGGATGCTCGATTCGTGTGTGCGTTGCTGGAATTTTGGGAGCTCCCCCCTGGATTCTTAAGCAGGACAAAATTACGGTTAGTGTGACAAATCCTGAACTCTGGAAACTTGTGATCCACGTCAGGACTAGATGAGCAAAGAAATGAAGAATTCAGTAAAGAGTTGGAAAAATAACCAAACCCTCCCCATCCCGCCAGACCCTCCTGAAACCCCCCCAAACAGGCAGAGCCATGTTTGTTAGAAACCTGGGGGGTTATGTTCCAAGTTACTGGAAAAAAGTTTCATCTTTTTTTTTTTTGTGGTTTTTTTTTTCCTCTGTCACATGCACAAGCCGAATTCTCACCGCTGCAGGGTCCAGGGAATTGCAAGTGGTTTTCTCAAGGTGTGTGCTGCTTCCCTTAGGGAAGTGATTGAGGCATGAAAGATCCACAGTCCAATGTCCTTCCTTTCTTAGGCCTATAAAACATTTGCTAATCGAGTGAGCAACCTGAAGAAAAAGCTGGACCAGCTGAAAGCGACACTTCCCGATCCCGAGGAGTCTCCTGTCCCTTCTCCCAGCATGGACGCCCCGTCTCCGACGGGCTCCGAGTCCCCTTTCCAGGGGATGGGGGAGGAGAACAGCACCCGCTCCCCGGCAGCTGGAGGCCGCAAGATGGTCACTCCGGAGCCTGCGACGGATAACCGGGACGTGGAGGACATGGAGCTCTCTGACGTGGAGGACGACACGTCCAAAATCATTGGTACGTCCTGTGGGAGCAGCAGGGATTGTCGTGTGGGAATTCCGGGACAAGCCAGCCCTTCCCAGCCTCACTTGGGATGTGGAGGAGGCACAGACCCCGCGCTGGGCTGTGGGATGGGTCTGTTGGGTTTGACACAAGCAGGGGAGTCCCAGTCCCGCTGCGATTGTTCCCGTCTCCCAAACCACCCATCCAAGGTGTTTTGACATCAGTGGGAATCGGAGCTGATTCCGATTCCCTGAGTCATTCCAGGAGTGACAGTTCTGCTCTTGTTCCCCCCTCTGTGCTGCAGTGGAGGAGAGGAAGGACAAACAGGCTGCTCCAGCCCCGGCGCCCGCCAAGACCGAGAGTGTCCCCAAAGCAGTCCCAGTGGCCACCGCGGCCGCCACGGCCTCGGGGACGGTGACGACGCCAGCCCCGACTCCTCCGGCTCCGAAGGCGGCGAGCGCGGCGCCCGTCCCACCGGCACCGGCGCTGGCCTTGCCCAACCTGGCCAACGTGGACCTGGCCAAGATCAGCTCCATCCTGAGCAGTTTGACGTCGGTGATGAAGAGCACAGGTGAGTCCTGAGCCAGGCCTTGGGCAGCGGCGCTGGCCCAGTGGGGGGTGATCATTTAGAGCTTGAATTGTCTCAAAATAAAGTGAGTTCTTGCTGTCCGAGCTCTGGCTCTGGCACACGCTGTTGGCTTCCTGAGCTCAGTGGTGTGTGTGTGGAAAACCTGAGCCAGAGGCGCTTCGGTTAGCAGGGCAGCTCAGGTGAGTGGTGTGTGCTCCCGTCCCAGGTGTGAGCCCTGCCTCCAGACCCTCGCCGGGGACCCCGACCAGCCCCACAGCTCTCACCAGCGGCCTGAAGACTCCTGTCCTGGGGACCCCGTCTGCTCCTTCGAATCCGTTAGCAAACATTCTCTCCAAAGTGGAGATAACTCCGGAAAGCATTTTGTCGGCTCTCTCCAAAACCCAGACCCAGACGGCGCCGGCCCTGCAAGGTACCAGCGTGGGTGTTGGGCGAGGGCTGGTGGGTTCAAACGTGCCGGGCTGAAACGTGCTGCTCTGCCTGTCCTAAAGTGAAAAGAGAGGGGGAAAAACTTCCTTGGGATGTTTCACACCTGTGGCACGTGCGGATGGTCGTTCTCAGGTAGCACACGTGTCACGGACCAGTGAGTTCTGTCACTTCTCTTGTGCTTCTTCCTGCTTGTGCCGTGACCGAAGTGCACGTAACTCGGAACGCTCCCAGAGGTTCTGCTCCTGCTCTGGCACCTTGCACGGCTCACCTGGCCAGCAGGGCAGGGTTTCATACACCTGGCTGCAGCCCAGCACAAGTTCTTGCCCAACTGACCCGATGGAGTAATTTGTATTTGTAGATCAATCTGAGCCTCTGGCAGGAGGTTGCACCTCGCTGGGTGCTGATGTCAGCGCAGCACAATCCAGTCCTTTTCCTGGCTGGAGCGTGGCGGGGGGATTAGGGAACGCCATCCACGGTGGAAGCAGGGAATCATTTCCCTTGGCAGCGGCTGGGGGAGATTCGCCTCTCCAGAGTTCCTGATGCAGTTCTGTCTTCCAGGTTTGTCGTCCCTGCTGCAGAGTGTGGCTGGAAACACCGTCCAGTCGGGCGAACCCGCCTCCCAGAGCACTTCGGCATCACCAGCCAACACGACTGTGCCCGGCATGAAGGGGAGGAATGTTCCTTCCAATCCGCAGTCCTTTATACCCAAAAGTTTTGGTTATTCTCCCAACTCGTCCACCGCGGAGGTTTCCTCTACTTCGGTCAATAAGGCTCCCGTCGGACACACCCCAGCACTGTCAAGCTCCAGTTTTAAACCACCAACCAATTCCCTGGGCTTTTCCAGTTCCCACCCTACCAGTCCTTCTTCCCTTTTGCCAACAGAAACCCCACTGGGTCAGTCCTCCGAAATTTCAAAAGCCAAGCTGGAATCGGAACCCCCTTCTCCCAGCCTGGAGATGAAGATACACAATTTCCTGAAGGGAAACCCTGGCTTCAGCGGCCTGAACTTGAATATTCCCATCCTCAGCAGCTTGGGGTCCAGCATGGCAACGGAGAGTCACACCTCTGACTTCCAGCGTGGTCCCACCAGCACTTCCATGGACAATGTGGATGGGACGCCGGTGCGGGACGAGCGGAGCGGGACACCCACCCAGGACGAGATGATGGATAAGCCGACATCGAGCAACGTGGACACGATCTCCCTGCTCTCAAAAATCATGAGCCCCGGTTCTTCTACTCCCAGCAGCACGAGGTCGCCTCTGCAGGGCCGGGATGATGGGTATTCCCAAGAACTTCCCAGTTCCGTGCACGGCTACCGGCCGTTCGGCCTCGGCAGAGAGTCTCCGGCCGGGCTGTACAAGCCGCCTGCGGACAGCAGGGAGATTCCCTCCTCTTTGATGGACTCCTCCCAGGAGAAGTTTTACCCAGACACGTCTTTCCAAGAAGACGAGGATTACCGTGACTTCGACTACTCCGGGCCGCCGCCCTCGGCCATGCTGAACCTGGAGAAGAAGCCCGTCAAGTCTATCCTAAAATCCAGCAAACTCCCGGAGTCTGCGGAGTACCAGCCGGTGCTGTCCAGCTACGGCCAGAGGTCGCAGGAGTTCGGCGTGAAGCCGTCCTTCCCCCCCTCCATGAGGTCTATCCTGGATCAGAGCGAGGGCTGCGACCCGCTGGCCTCGTCCCCGGGGATGTTCGGGAGCTACGGCCGCCGGGGGAAGGACTCGGCCTCGGACGGGTCCCCCTCGCCCAGCAAGAACGACGTGTTCTTCACGCCGGACTCCAACCACAGCACCCTGCCCAAGCCCGGGCTCCCGCAGAAGCAATACCCGGACTCGCCCCACACGCTTCCCCACCGCTCGCTCTTCTCCTCCCAGAACCCCCTCCCCAGCCCCGCCGGCCGAGCACCCGCGGCGAGCGGGGACAAACCCATGGGCTCTTCCATCTCCGCCACCTCCACCATCGAGTTCAAGAACATGCTCAAAAACGCCTCCCGGAAGCCCTCCGAGGAGAAGCACTTCGGGCAGATTCCCAAAAGCAGCTCCAGCGAGGGCGGGAGCTTGTCCGGGGCCGCCAAGGACCCGCAGCCTCCCGAGGAGCACTACCGCATCGAGACCCGCGTGTCCTCCTCCTGCCTGGACCTGCCCGACAGCACCGAGGAGAAGGGGGCCCCCATCGAGACGCTGGGTTACCACAACGCCTCGAGCCGGGGCATGTCGGGGGAGCCCATCCAGACCGTGGAGTCCATCCGGGTGCTGGGCAAGGGCAGCCGGGGCCACGGGCGCGAGGGGAGCCGGGCGGGCTGGTTCGAGCTGAGCGGCGGCGGGAGCGCCTTCGACAACGGCCCCTCGGGCTCCTCGGAGCTGCCCGGCATGGGCGGCTTCCCGGCGCCCTACAAGGAGCACGTGCCACCCTTCCCGGAGAGCGTCAACAACTTCCGAACGAACAACTTCAGCCCCGCCTTCGAGCACC
>VZRE01001018.1:0-57609 GCA_013396775.1 Cephalopterus ornatus | reverse complement strand
GGGAGAAGCAAACAAAATTACAAGAAAAAGGCAAAAACTCGAGTGTTCTGCAACCCCAATTAATCAACTAAACCACATATAGCCATGAATTGCAGATCTAGAATCGGTGGCAAAGCTTCCAGTAACTTCAAAGCAGCCCAGATTTCCCCAGAAGGAATGCAATAGAAGAATGACATCTGAGATTCTCAAGGATAGATAGCAAATACGAACACGGGGGAAGGTTCTTTTCCCAGCAGCTCTCTGCAGCTTTCCTTCAGAAGCGTAGTTACAACCTCTGTTCACCCACCCCAGCAGCCTCAGGCACTGACCTGCTGTCAGCCAGGCACAGAATTCACTTCAATCCTGGAAGCAACTTCACCCAACTGGGCTAGTCGATACTAGTTATTGACAGGTGAACACACAGCCCAGATGCCATTGGCTTCTTAAGCTGGTGAATTTTCAGTATTTAAGAACAAATATTAATAAAGGTTATCATAGCCCTGCTTCACTGCTGGAAATAGACCGAAACTTTCCAAGGGATAAATTAATCTGGTTCATAGGTATTCATAGCAACAAAAAGTTACAACAAAAGTTACTGACAAATTGAATACACCAAAGGTATCTTCCAGGTACCATATCCACCATGTATGTATTTTTAAAGGCCATACATACATAATTATGCTACAAACCATAATGGCACTACAGAGGGAGTAAGGTCCAAATCCCAAATAAACTCATGATTCAAAACCGCCTCAATACAAGAATTGCTCCTGCACAGATCACAGTAACATGTGAGCAAAGCAAAAAGTTCGGAAAGTAGCAGAGAGAATAAAATCTGTTTGTGCATTACAAGGCCGTAACATCAGATAAGCATTTACAAGCTAAATAACAGATCCATACTTTGAGTTTGGACTAACAGCAAAGCAAACCCCATGCAACATAAATGTTACCAAAAAAACCCCAGCCAATGTAAAATTCATGTTTCTTTTTCCCAGATGATAAAAGTGATTCCCCACGTGGAAATGAGATTCTTCAAGGTTACCATACTGAATCATCTAATTTGTCTAAGTACTCCTAATGCAGTTGCACACTGCAGCGAGAATGTGAATTTTTAGATGAAGCTAATGAAGGACAAGGTATTTCTTCACACACACAGGTAGAAAGTCTATTTAATAGCTGGATGCCACACAGCTTATAAAGACAGACCCAGTGTAATTTCATGTAGCCAGCAGAAGGATGGGTGTATCTTTTACATATATAGGTTTTACTTAAATATTTGAATTACATGCCTCTTTTAATTCCCCATGTGTAACAGTGTCTCAACAGCCAATGCACGAAACCAACCTGCTCTAGGATAACTACAATTGCTACTTCGAGTCACTGCCATTCGGATTTTCACCACATTACCATCATTCTAATTTTAAAGCTCCGTTTAATTAAATTTGTTTTGTTGATTATATGCAGGGTGGGCCTTCCAATTGTGCAGTCTAAAGTTTGAATGCTTAATGTTTATAAAGAAGTGATCTTAAAATCTCTTAACAGTCTTTACAGATCTTACTAGTCTTAAACTATTTATTGCGTATTTACCAACCCTAAGCAGTTCAGGCATGGCTGAAATCATTCTACCTGTACCATGTGTTCCATTTTAAAAAGTAATAAAAGAAGAGTGGAAGTCAAGTCTAGGGAAGTTCTCCTAAATTCTTGTCCTACTGTGCTGTTTAAGAACTACATAGAATAAGTTAGCAAGTCACCTGATTTTCCCATCAACCAAATATGGAACAGTTTACTGGCACTACTTGGTGGGAAAAGATGCTTAAAAATCTGCAAGACACCTAAAGAGCCAAAATCCTCGAATACAGGGTTTCAAATCTACTACAGGTAAACTTCAGTCAGAGAAAATGCAAGTTATATTTGCTTGCACCATAAGAGGAGTTGTCACTCTGTCAAGCAATTTCTCACTAAACTTGACTGCAGGCACAAAGCATTAACATAATTTATTAGAACAATCAGAATGCATCCTTGTTGTCTTCTAATTCAATTATTTCTTGTACTGGTAATTACATCAGACAAGAAAAGAATAACAACTTCAGAATTCTAAAATCATCTGTAGAGTACGTGAGGAAAGACTGATCAATAAGGCTAATCTACTGGAACACAAATTCCCAGAAAGAGATAATTTATCATGAGTGATTCTTTAAATCATCAGCATTGTTTCTCAAAGTACATGTTACCCTCACTCATAGTTTAAAAAGCACAAACACGATGGAATAGACACTGAAATAATCAAAAAAGGCTGAATGACAACTGTACTTTAAGGCCTTGTAGGTGAAGGGCACATCATCTTTTCTCACTGACCACAAACCCAGAAGTGAGAACTGTCATTTTATGATCTTTATACAGCCAAAGGGAAGAAGAAACTGGTGCAGAACCTCCCTGCTCCCCCATACTTCTAACACCAGAGATGCTCCAAAACACCTGATCACTGCTGATCCTAAAAAGCATTAACAGTGTATCTTTAAAATTATTTTCTCAGTGGGAACTCCATCAACCGTAACAGAAAACTCCACTCACACAATCTTTTCTTTACTATTGCCAAACTCCTCTGAACTTTGTTAGGACTTTACATTACACTTTACAACACAAGTTGTCCTGAACTTGAAGAATACTCATGAAACATGCACCCAAATTGTAATGTTGGTATTGGCTGGTTACTTTAACATGACAAACCGCCAGCAGGGTAAGCACATCACTGCCAGGATGGTACTGGAGAAATAGGTGACATGAGAAATACTTCATTCCATCCTTCAACCATCCCATTCACTCTGAAAGATTCAGGTTTGGGGAACACTCCAAGTCTTTAATAGCTTTCCACTATAAAAGTCCTACCTTTTTCACCCATTCTGCTATTCTTTTTGGGTCTGAGGAAGGGAAAGACAAAATGGTTTGGAGCACTTCTACCTCAAAGAAGTCTCTGGACACTACTGAAATCCAGAATCAGCCCAGTAAATAATGTAACAGCCAGGGAGAAATCACTCATGAAAACAACCTGTTCATTTATACCTTTTATACTTGGGAGTGAAAAATAATGTATGCAAGTGACAAATCACATAATCATACAAACATTTAGGTTGGAAAAGACCTTTAGGGTCATCAAAGAGTCATCAAGTCTTAACTGTTAAGCTCATGGTGCAGCACAAAAATCTCAAGCTTCCCTTTCTCACAATACAATATCAAATTTGGATATCCTTCCAGTAGGAAGGAGGTACAATATATAATGTCGTGGTTTAACCCCAGCCAACAACTCAGCCCCACACAGCCACTCACTTCCTCCTTCCCTCATGGAATGGGGGAGAGAATGGGAAGAGTAGAAGTGTGAAAATTGGTGTTTGAGATAAAGACAGTTTAACAGGTAAAGGTCCTGACTGCTCAGCAATAACTAAACATCCCTGAATTATCAACACTGTTTCCAGCACAAATCCAAAGCAGCTCCTGACCAGCTGCTGTAAAGAGAATTAACCCTACCCCAGCCCAAACCAGCCCAGCAAGATACAGCCCTACATGAGCATGGACTTATGGGTGGGCTTAACCACGAGATTCACACAACTTGTAGACTCAGAGTCTGAGATGCTCTCTTCCCTCCAGGGTCACAGGACCAGTAATCATAAAAGATCTCATCTAGCCTTAAGTCTCAAAACTGAAAATAATTACTTTTGTGGCAGATTAACTAAGGAAATTTCGGATCAGAAAGTGGTCCCTAAAACAGTATGTTACCTTAAAAGTAAAATAATAGTTTTATATTATCTTAAATGTTCTCAGCAGCCCTCAGTACAATTTCAGGAAAGATCTGGATAAAAATATGCAGTAGTTTTTTTTCAGCGCTCACTCTGGAACAACTGCAGCTGTTAAATTCAAGTAGAAAATGCAGACTTTCAAGGATACCTCAGAGAAGCAAAAACCTGACTTATCTATTGATAGCTCAGCCAGCTTCCCTAAATAGACTGCAAATAATTCTCTGAAAGCTTTGCAAAAGTCGAGGTATTTTTCAATGCAGTAAAAAGACAACAATCTTGAATTTCTTTCCATCAGACGTTTCCACATCAGTGAAGCAGTGCAGCAGTAGGCAAATAGGAGATGATACAGTACAGGTGATTGCACATATCTACAGAAAAGAAGATACTGAGAATAAGTTTTTCTAAGATTCATCCACAATCTCAAAGTCCTTTTATCTTCTTATGAGTTTAGAGTTTGTTTGGGGGTATTTTTACCTTTTTTTCCAGGGCACTAGGGGGAACAGGGCTGAAAAGGAAAAAGGAGAAAAGGAGAAAGGTTGCCTTTCAGAACACAATCCCTCCCAAAAAATCCCAGCTAATTACATCCTTTGCATTTAACAGAGATGTGGAATTAAAGATATAAATAAGCTACAAAAGGTTACTTACCATTTAGAGAATAGACCTAAATCTAATCCTAAATAGACACTTCCCAACCTCCTTGCAGGAAGGCACCCCACAGTGAGCCAACATGGTTAACTGCTGATGAAGAGTTCAAGTTTCATGAATCCAATGGATTTGTAACTGAAGCAAAAAATATTATCATACTCAGGAATATGCATCTGAAAAAAAAAAAGTATTTACAATGGTTCACTCCACTGTAGGAGATATCTAAGCCCTATACCAATCAATTTGCTGTATAAGAAAAAAGCCAAAAAAACCATGAATGAACTGAAGGTATAGAATTACACATTAATGAGACAAAAAGACAAATATATAAAAAGGAAGGAAAGAAATATGTGAAGTCAAACAAAAAACTAACTTAGTAGTCCACACACAAAGGCAGCATTGCAGCCAGAGCCAAGCAGCACCATGATTATTTTGAGGCCATGTGTTGTTCTTGTCTCTACCATCTAACCAAAAAAGTACAGGAACTTCCAGTTTAAGCACCAGTTGCAGTAAAATTAAAGTCACTTGATAAAGCAACTTTTTTTTTAATTACCTTATGAATTTGGAATGTTTGCTACATCACCTATTTCCATCACTAGATTGAGAGTTGTGATGCCTGAGTTCAGTACTTTGCTCTGTCACAAACCTCAAGACTAGTTTTTCACACATCACTTGAACTTCCGTGGCCATATGAAAACACGTAGTCAAAGAGAAGAGTGGGTCCATTTACGCCAGTATACAAGATAAGCTTGAGAACCAATTTTCCTTTTAGGAAATACCTCATACAGAGACAAATTTGTCACAACTAAAAAAAAAAAAAAAACCAAAACCACAGAACACCCACCCAACCAAAAGCATATTAAAGAAGAGGAGATTTTCCAGATCTATCTTAAGGGTCAAGGCAACAGGTCTGGTCTTGGAAGTCTGTACAGATATCAATGACTAAGTGGACAGTCTCTGAAAACAGGATTTAGCTTGCAGGATCTTTCACAAATATCTCTTCCCCCCAGCCCAGCAGTATCAGTTTCCCGCTGGTTACCACATCTCTCAACACATGGAAGCTGCTACAAGACCACACGTCCTTTCCCTCCACACCAACTAAAGCCACCACTCCTCCCCACCACAGGCTGCAGCAAGAAGTTTCCTACATTACAAACCAAAGATCACCACACAACAAACTACCAAAATATTTCAGAAGTCTCTGTTGCCCCTGAGCAAGGGAGCGAAAGCGAGAACACTGAAAGCTTGTCCTAAGGCAGATGTTCTGTAAAGGACGGAGCTCCTTGACCAAGAGCACAGTCTGGAGAAGGTGTCATTTGAAAACAAAAAGAAATGGGGTTGCTGGCAAAGCCATGATGAAATACATTAAAAAATGGCTCATATTAATTAAAATACAGAAGTAAAATTAGTAATTTACTCAAGACTCCTGGCTAGGTTTAGATCAAAATGACATCCTGTGGGTAACAAGTCAGTGTGATCAGCTATTACACATTTTCAGACTATTCAATGAACCCTTTTACTGCTGTTATTTGTAGTTTGAAAAAACAATTTACAAAGAAAGAAGTAAATGAAAGCATTATATTGAGCCAAAAAAAGCTTAAAGCCTGGCAATAACTCTGAACCCCTTGCACATCCATCACTTCTGTCATGCCAAAGATGAGTAAACGCAGATATAATGTGGTAAGCCAAGATGAGATGGCAGAAGATGCCCATCCTGGGGGAGAGAGGCAAGGGGAACTGGATTAAACTTCATTTTTTCACAGAAATTGCTAACAAAGTGCTGCAGGTTAAAGTAACAGCTCCTTAGTAACTTGCATTCTATGCAAGACACTGCAAACAGTTCAGATTTCTTAATTTTTTTTTTAATATTGAAACTTTACTATTACCATAAATAACAGCAAAATTGCTAAAGCACCACCCTACTCTTCGACCCACCTCCTTGAAGCCAAGAGGAGGTCAGGAAATCAGCTTTCAATCTCTCCCAAAAGAAGTCTGAAGGGCCTTCCTTAGGGACAAACTCCAACTCATCCCATAACTGAAAGGAAACCAAAACCGCTCTCAGAACACCTGAAGCTCTTCAGTAACAAGGGCAGAGGTAGTAAGTCTAAAACTGGAACCTGATGGTTTTTGCTGTCTGTAAAAATCACTCCGCAATTTAATTTTTTTTAAATGTTTCTGTATTTTCAACCATTCTGCTCGTTCAACAGGCCTCCTGTACCTTCTGTGGGAATGGCACAGTAGGTAAAATTGCTTGTACTGTAATGCCAGACACTTATAATTCTTGCCAGCCTGGTTTTCCATTCATCTTCATCTTATGCATCAGCAACTGTAAACAAACTGAATTTTCACAGAAGTCTGATAATCACACCTTTGAAGAGTTTTCACCTCGTGCAAGCTTAAACCAATATCTAATTGGCTCTTCAGAGAAGGAAAAATAATCTGAACCTCTGCAAGACTTATACTGATGTGGTTGGAAAGAAGAATGTTCATTTTGTGTTAGTTATTTTGTTGACCTTTACGAAGTAATTGCACCAAGATCTGCAAAAATAAGATTTCAACACTAAATAGAAACAATACATATCTTTAGGCAAGATTAATCATACCTGAGCCTTAAAACATTTCAAGTATGAATTCATAGAAAGAACTTCAGAAGCCTGTATGTGCCAATACTCCCAGATCACTATGACTCCTAGAACATTCCATCATATATGACATCACTAAATACACAAATGCCCAAGCCATATATCAGAGTTTCTACACTCTAAAAGTGCAACGTGCTCAAATAATTTGAAAAAAAGTACATGCCTGATAATTCTCTAAAACCCCCCCACTTGCCATGCATTCCTAAAACAAGCACAAAACCTTCAAAAAAGGAAAGGCAGTTTTCCACATTTCCCATTGAAGTTGGCAAGAAGCAAACATGCTATTATTGAGACAAAAAAGTCTTACCCATTTGGCACGGAGGTATCTGCTCCCCTGAAACACTGACAGATGCTCAGTGAAATGTTACACCACCTCTGCTGTCAAGATCTTCATCAACCCTCCCTGACTCACCTGGTGGTTCCAGCACTGTGGAATCTTACTTGAACAGCTCATAAAATCATGAGCCAGGTACTGCAAGGCCAACACCACAGCTCTCATTTTCTGTTTCCCTGCTTTTATTAAGCATCTCTCTCAGGCCAAATGTTTCACAAGTAATTATTACATCACGGTTTTCAAGCAGATATTTAAGCAACTCCACAAGTAGGATTTGCACAAATAATTTTACAGGTTATGGCTGGGATGCTTAATCCAGCCTGACAGTCACAGCTGAAGTCTCCTCGGAGATTAAAGTAGTTGCTCTCCCTATTTCTTGGAACACAACAGCAAAAGGTCTTACTACTCCCTCAGCTCTTGATTCTGTCAAAGAGAGGAACTTGACCTCCAGAAACCTGGAGGAAACGCAAAATTACCCTAAGATATTTTCATAACTTCCCATAAATTTCAATCACTTTTCACATATTCCACAATCTACATCAGGTATACGTATGTGTATTACTGTCAGAATGAGGCTTGGCACAGTGAAGCTGTGCAAGAATAAAACAGCAGATATTTCACATCAGCTAGAATAATTTCAAAAATCTTTCAAAAAAATCTTTTTCCACCTTTTCAGAAAGCACTGCAAGTATTGGAAGGAGAAAGCTTTTAGATACAGTCTCAAAATTAATCAAATTAGACCAATGTTGAGTATTTCTAATATTTATTAACCTTTACGTCCACAGTCTTTTCTCTCAGCTACCCTCTTTTATCTTAAATGTTTTCCTTTATTTGATAAAGCTGTGATACATTCTAAGCATTACTAGGCTTAGAAGTCTAGCTTAAGAAAGAACACAGATAACTGATGTGAAAGCTCAGTTCTGGCCAGAATTCGAAGTCATATAATCTGTTTCTACACAGATAAGGTCTGCACTGGCCCAACTACAGCAGTCATGTGAGAAATAAGGTGCAATCACTGATCAGACTTCTGAGCACAGAGACAATTTTTACGAGGAAAATTCTCCCTTCACAAACAACACACTCTACATGTGATGGATAAAACGTAGCACCAACAGTTGGTTGCATTTATCCCAAGGGTGATATTATGGCAAACTTCCCCTTTTGCAAACCCACCAACACAGTGGTGAACAACTAAAGAGTTTAAGACAAAATACCTCGACTAGTGGTGCAGTATTAACTTGATGCTACCAGAAAAAGCCACAGAACAGATACTTAATGGTGATATACATCAGCATTACAGCATTACAGGATGGCAATTCCTAAGGAGGAATAATTACGCCAACGTGAGAACTTTCAGAGGAGCAGCTGCATTCAGAAGAATCAAAGAAAGCATTTTCCTAATATAAATATGCTGCCACAAGAAAAGCCGAAGTAGTAAAATTGTGCATTTCAATACAGCGGAAGTCATGTCTCCATTTAACAAGATGCTTCAAGTTTCTCAAGGGACTTGTTTATTTGTAACACAAAGCGCTCCACTTCGTGTTTCCATTATGTCATGTGTCATTTGTCTTTCTCAAAGAAATCTGTGTTGTCAATATCTATTTTACTGTTCAGTAAATTTTCATTACGCATGCCATTATGCCTACATTGTGTTATTTCCCTGGTACACTTGCCACTTTTCATATTTTTCAAACACTGATATCTATTTAAATTCAGGGGGAAAAAAGAATGCTGTAAGTGGCCACCCTGCCCAGGCAGCCTTTTCACCAACAATTAGCACTTCTCTTATTCAAGTATAAATAAATTATTTACAAAACAAATTATATCTAAATCAGACTTACCATTTAACTTCTTTGGGAAAGGGCTCATAGGACTGTTTGTTTTATTTTAAAGGATGATAAAATTTTTCAGCCCAGGGCCTGGCAATGAAAATAAGCCAAAACTCTTAGTCTGGAATCACTTACACACCTTCACCCAAAGCACTGAAATTGATTTACCATACAGGATTTTAACATATCTGCAGCCATAGGCAGAGTCAAGAAGTTATTTCCATCCATTATAAAAATCAAGCCTCCAAGCCAGCAATCTCCTGTGATACATAAACTCACTGCATTAAAATTCCAAGGTGCATCTCTCTCAGGCCTTTAGAGTATCAGTGATCTCTGAGGCTCAGAGAGCTTCTCCTGCACACAGCTCACATTGTTTCAGATGCAAGAAACAGCTGGAATTTCTTTAAACATTGGTCTGCTTTTCAAATCCCTCTGGTGACCTCGTTCAAGCTGATGCTGCAAACTTAGAATTGAAAACCAGTTCTGAAACCATCACATCAGTGCCTCACGTCTCCTCTTTGTCTAGGGGAATCTTGCTTTGTGAGGAAAAGCAGCACTGGTCTAGATCCATCTCTCAAACATACCTTTACCATTTGAAACACCAAAAATGAGAGTTTCACAGAACCAGTAGCCTAAAAAGATTCTCCATGTTCCTTTAGGAAGACAAAGAGACCATCTAAAGAAAAAAAAAAGACAAGCTTCTAATGCTTCTGCTCATTCTACTGCTCTATATATGAGAAATAGATGATACTGCTCTATCTAAAACAAAAGAGCATAAAAGTCTTCCCTAGACGAACATATTTTTTAATACTAATTAAAAGTTACCTCTCACAAAAACCTGAAGAAAACCATGTTAAAGTGGTTTCTTAGCATAAAATTTGAAGGTAATTACTAACATTTTAATGTCTTTGAAGCACCACTTTGTCATTCTGTTTTTCAAACATCACCACCTCCAAATGATAAAATTCATCAAATCCTTACTGATGGTCTCTTGAGAGGAAGCTGTTTTTATAACAAATATATATTGAATATATACATATATCCATCTTCAAAACATCAGAGGTCTATCACTCCTGCCAGTGACATTCCTGTTTTCACATTCATATTATGTCAAAGTGGAGAGAGTCTCATTCAGAGGGATTCTGATGAAGACACAGGGGGGGCATTACAAAAGTCGAGAATAAGTTGTTTCTACAGTTTTGAAGAATGTTTCAGATCAGTACACAGTTATGAGCGATCAGATTTCAGGTTATTATTTATATTTTTATAAAGTCTGTCAAGGCTTTTGTGTTGCTTCACAAATACTTACTGTCTATAAACCAGATGCCCGTAAGAGCTGTGTTTACTAACATTGTCTGATCCTGACTTCAAGCCTGCTTAATACAGGAGTCTTCAAAAAGCACATGTTTACTGTTGAAAACAATAGTTGCATTAACCTCCCCCTGTCTTTGTAATTCTATACAAGACAAGCCAGAGCAGAGTCATAAAGAGAAAAGAAACTGTTCCTCCAAGGAAGTGCTTTAATGAAGTAGAAAAAGGCATAAACATCTCTATAAGCCTTGTGTGGAACACAGAAAGTCACATGAAGAAGAAATACAAGGAGCTTGTTCTATGTTCTGTCAGAAAATGGCTGCTACATGAAAGCAAAAGTTATTACCCTAAGGGAATCCTGCATTTTCTTTGCTGTTATTTGTTTTCCATCTTGCTTTCCTGCTAGAGTGACACCTTCCAGACAAGGCAGAGTGTCAAGAGGCTTCAGTGTACAGAGAGTGATCATACAGCAGCAAAAGTGTCAGACTGTCAGATGGAAAGCGTACATTGGACAGAATTAACAGGGAGAACTTATCTGTCCACTTACCATAAACTTCTACTTAGAAGCTAATGAAACCTTCTCTCCAATTTAAAAAATCTATTCCATTTTAACTGCTACCTGGCTCTCCAGGTGCCTGCTTCAGTTCAAGAATAACAGAAATCACCCTCTCACTTGGGTAGAAAAGAAGACTGATGCGTGTTTGTTCTAAATTCTTTGCAAGCACTTGCAGTACAACAGTGCTGCCCCTCCTGGTACACATCACTGGAATTTAATTTTAGCAGATTTTTCAAGTCAGCCAATTTAAGTCATGTAATATTAGTAATGGTATCACAAAAACTGTGGGTGAGGTACCTGTACTGCTATGAGGGCAACAGCAAAGGAGGTTAAAGCTTTTAGCACTCAGTGCAAGATTAGGAAAGTCTAAAATACTTTGGTGTGGTCACAGGAGAGACACAGCAGAGTTACTATCAGTTCATCTTTTCCTGAATGGCACTGGTGCAACAGAACTAACTGTATCTGAAAGGAAAAGAAGTGAGTCAATGAAAAGAATATGCTTGAAACTATTTGACTATAAAGATCAAAGTATGATAGAAACAAGAGAATGGCAGCTTTATATAGGAAAAAAAAAAAATCTATATTTGATCTAGTTCAGGCTTCCTTTTGTGTCAGCACTTTAAATAACACAGCAAAGGTGCTGACAATAGTTCTGTTACATTACTTGTGAAAGCTACTAAAACTAAACGAGGTTTTAAAGACAGCTTATGTTGAACTAATGGCCTGAACTGCAAACCTAAAACCAAAACTATTCCTACCACATCACAATTTTCAGTGAATTCGGCCAACGTAGAAACAAAGCAAACTAAATGGAGAAGAAACGTCACTTTTCATGTGAAAGAAGAAAAAACCCACTAGCAATTCCCAATCTTGCCAAGTTTCTCATTCAAAATTCAGAATATTCCCCATTTACTATCAATGGAATTAAGTACAGCTATTAAGACCTCAGGAACTTTATTCTCTTCATAAATACTGAAGTTCCTTTAGTATGACATAGTGTAATCTATATTACCGCAACTGTTATAAATGCAGATAGCTGCTGGGAACATTATTCAAGACAAAATTTTTGTTGAAATGTTTACAGAACAGTCATCGTAACAATTATTTATTCTCATAATCAGAGAGAAAAAAGTAATAGTAACTGGAATACCCAGGAGACTAAAATTACTGAATTCTGCTAACAATTGTGTGCAATTAACTCTTGCAGCCATCTTTTCTACTTAGCTTTACTTGGACTCACTGCAGTGGAAATTATGGCTCCCACTACTCCTGCTGAATTATGGAAATAGTCCAGAGGCCCTGAGAACAGATTCCCAAGGCTGGATCTCAGCTCAAAGCAAAGGAAAACACTGGTACAAGCAGTGGAATATACAGCATGCTCAGAATAACATATCTGTCTGTGCATCAACAGCCAGAGCACTCATCCCCAGGGAATGTCAGCCTTTTCCATGGCTCCTGCCACTTTTCCCACACGTTCGTAGTTCATTCTCTGCAATGTAGGACTGTACTCACAAAAGCCTTTTCCTAACCTGCTTTTCTGCCCTGGAAAGAAAGAACAGTGCCATGGCCATCAAACAGCCACTTCAAATCTCACTTCACTGCAAGGAAACTGGCACTTCAGTTTGGATTAAACAGCAACAAATAAGCTTTGCTTTACCTTGGGAAACCAAAAAGCACACAGAAGCACTATTTAGCAGTGACATGTAAATTCAACCCTCCAGTGTAAGAAATCATCTCTGATTGTTCCACATAGTTCATACAACACATCAAGTACCTGCTTTATTATACCTGAAGGTGTACTAGAGTTGCTTTTCTTATACAGAGGAATATTTACAAGATGGTGCTTGGTGTTATCTTCTGGCATTCCCTTGTAAAGGGCTGAGAAATTTACAAGGTGTTTCTAAACATCAACCCTTGTAATAGAAGGCAAAATAATTAGAAGTTTACCCCCAGGTATAGTTCATGATTTTGTCCAATTCTGTAAAGTCATCATTTTCTCTTCCTAAATACTTTGGTCTGTTTTTTTTTTTTCTTCTGAACATTTAATTTGATTTTTTTATGCTTTCTGTTGAAAATAATATAATATATAATGATATATATAATAAAGACAATATATGTTATTATATTTATTATAGATAGATAAATAATGAGAGCTTAAGTACAAAAACCCAGTGGTATTTCCATTCAGTGTAATAAATCAAAATTCAGAAGGAGGCAGATAAAAATTAAATAGAAAAGAAAAGTAGTGGTAGAAAATACAGTAAAGTTACTATACTTAAAAGCCCTGTCCAATAATTGTGTAAAACTGACATTACCACCAAATTTCAAAATGCTAAATAAGATACTGTAGTATCTCAATAAAATGCAGGCAGCTAAAATATCATAAAACACAACCCCAATCAAAGGAAGCCAGAGTAACAGCCAAACCAGGGACAGATGAACTTCTAACCAAGAAATAAGGCAATCTTTTGGCAGTTTATCCTGTTGGAAGGAATTCCTGAGGAATAGCTGCTTATTAGCTCAGAGTCAAGTTGCTAAGTCAAGAAAACCCCGCACAGCAGTCACATGAACAGGATACCACAGCCACCAAATTATTTTCTCTTAACCACAAGCAGATTACAATTTACAGTACAAGAGATTAAAGACCATTTTATTACTTTTCAGTGCCATTCTGCCCTTACAGTGCTGTAATTACGACTGGTCAGGTAGA
Source organism: Cephalopterus ornatus (assembly GCA_013396775.1). NCBI lineage: Eukaryota > Metazoa > Chordata > Aves > Passeriformes > Cotingidae > Cephalopterus > Cephalopterus ornatus. Next base: position 43,812 of record VZRE01001018.1, on the reverse strand, counting down.
ACTTTAATTTGCACACCTCTTCTAAATACTGATTATGTGTGTTCTGCAGACATCTATAAATATATACATCACAGCTGCTGACTGCCACAGAATGTTAACCAGGGTCCACTGTTCTTGTATTCTTTTTCGAGTTGAAACTCAATGTGTTAGGTCTATAAACAGGTCCACTTAGTCATTTTCTTACAAGCTGTTCATGTAGAAACTATAATGTTCTGTTCTCCCCAGAAGCTTATAATACATCACATGGATAATTGCATTTGAAAAGATTAAGCATGACAACACAGGAAACAGTGATAAAATTCGAAGTATACCTGAGTCATCACTGCAGAAATACCATTATTTCTTAAAGAGTAGGTAGGAATGCATGGGGGGGAAAGGGGGAAACCACTAGGAAAAGAAACAAAACAATACAAAAGGGAAAAAAAAAATGAAGCCTCAAAGAACAAATTCATATAAGTACTGAGCAAGCATATAAGCCTTTGAATTATACACACTGAACTCAGACACAAACAGTATGTCTTAAAGTATTAAACACAAACTACAGTAGAATTAGCCTCATATAGACCCAACAGGGCATAAATCTTAGGTTTCCCGACAATGCAAAACACTCACACAAATGAGGCACTGAGAGAAGACTTTCCCCAACTTCTGCTCTCCTGAAGCTGTAAACTCTTTCCTAAAAATTAGGATATTCAAGAACTACAACACAGGGTTTTTTTAGAGATTGAAAGACTACCCAAGCATCTTGGGAATTTCATCACTGGAGGTTTCTGAAAATAAGCTGAATTACAGAGGCAATGGTGACAAATTGTGTCTTGGGAGATTGAGCTGTGCATCAAGTGTGGAGTAGATCAACATCCTTAGAAATTTAACTCAACAAGTTCATGGTTGACTTGATCTATTGTTGCAATAATCATGCTTTAAGCAGATGCTTGGACCAGCTGAAATACAGAAGAGACCCTTCCAAGCACAAGGCTGCTCAGTCAGCCTGTGCAAACTCCCAGTCCTGGAGATTTGCCAAGGGACAAGGCTCTAGAGAATTTAAGATAGAGTCAAAGTCAGCTCTAACCTGAGTACGAGTTGGACTAAGACCAAAGTATAAATGAAGCTCATTATTTATAATCTTTAGCATCTTGAGATGCTCAAAAATGTGCCACTTCAATACCTGTTGGCCACACAAAGCCTACAATGCCTAAGTTGGAAGTGAGAGACGAGATTCAACCTGCAGAATGTGAACTTTCTGTCTGAAGTTAGCCAGCTCCTAAGTGTCAGAGCTCAGAAAGAAAAGGTCTTCCAATGCCCCAAATCCTCTTTATCATATACAGTACACAAATATAAAATGACTAAATATATTTAACTATTAATTTTGTTTCATTAGTTAATAAACAGTGTAGAAAAAGATCACAGTTACTTTTAAGATTGCAACGATTGCTTTGTAAAAAAAGTTAGAAAATGAAAAAAACCCATAGTTTCATAGTATTTCTATTGAAGGAGACCCAGATCTTCAACAGTTTTGAACTTCTTCACTTGAAGTCATTCTTTAAGCAAGTAGTAGTAATACAACAACTAGTTACACTTGCAATAAACTCCACTACTTGGCCACTTATCTCAGCAGAGCTGCACTGGTGCCAGCATCTGAAGAGCAAATGTTCTCAGTGATCAACACCCCTGACCCACCATCTCATCATGCCAGCACAGAGAGCAATAACTGTAATTTAATAACATGTGTGCAATGCCCAGCCAGCAGATGCAAGCACAGAGAAAAAGCAAGAGTTTCAATATAAGCAAAATGGCAATGCTGCAATAACTAATAAAATGTCTTTTCCTCTCCATTTCTGGTACAGTAGGCAGGGTTAATTCTGAGGCCCAGAGATTAGAAAGATCATTCAAAGCACTGAATTAATTCAACAATCAGGTTGTAAGACTTTGAAAGAGAGTGAAAGACTAAAAATACTAAACACAAAAGATTCATCCTTTCCACCTACCTGGCTTCTGTAGATAAATCAGTTTAACACTCATGACTAAACACGTACATGGCACTTCACACACCAAGTAAACAAGAAATAGAATGAACTTCTTTTGGCACAGAAACAAAATTAAAAGTACCCAGAAATCTGCAATGCCTAAATAAACACTACTCAGTCAACTGAGTTTAGAACTCACACCATTCAAACTCAGAAAGAATGGAAAAAATTCCTTTGAAGGGAAAATCGTGCCTTACTTTGCATTTTTCTATTGCCTGTGCTGCAACTGCCCTGTAAAATCTTTTTCTTTTTAACCAATTCTGTGTTATTTCAAAAAATGAAAAAAGAGTTAAAGGTTCTATTAAAAATAAACTTTGTCTTCACTGCAGCTCATCATCAGCACACTCTAAAATGTCTGAATTCTCTCTATCTCTAAATTATGACAAACACTAAATCTGTTCAACTAAATGCAGCATAACAGGAAGCAATTTTCTAAAACTGTTACTGACTTTTTTGTATATGTAATTGTTTCATATGAGCCACTGTGTTTTGAAGAAATTACCTCTTTTCCAATCATGTTAACCATTATCTGTTCTGACACCCATTTAACTGGCAAGGATTCAGCCACTCATTCTAAATAACTCCATTTGCTATGTATTAATCATTTAAATAGTTTTTGCTGTCTCCTATCTGAGCACCTTTAGGGCAACCACAACATTTTTTTTCCACTTACACCTGATTCAGAAAAAAAATCATGACAGAACACAATGTCACTTTTGAAACTAATAACAAAGTGTCATTCGAAACGGTTCATTAAACTTGCAAAACATGCACTGCATCCTCCCTGCTGAGCCAGTATCTGTATTAAGGACAGTAAATCCAATTTAAAACACAACTTTTAATAAAATTCAAGTGTTGAAGTTCTTAATATGGCAACTGACAGTATTCACAAAATACAGAGGGCAGGGTGTACCTCATTTGATTGTCAGACTAGCTCAACTAATGAATTAGATTTAAAATTAATTTTGGTATAACAACATGCAATTTTTCCAAATATTACATTAACTCATTTAGTGGGAAATATCACAGGCAAACATTTCCTGAGTCCAGTTCAGTAGTCATTGTTACCAGCAAAAACACTCATGAAATTCAGGGGGCACATGAGCCCATAACACACGAACCCAGACTTAATATTGAAAATTCTTAATCAAAACTTCCTAAAACATTCCATGATGCTAAAGAACTAACCTAGATGGTGTAAGACAAAAAGGGGGGAAGACATTCCTTTGATCTCTTAGTTATCTTCCAGTAGAACAGAGTCCTTCTGGCCCAGCTTTTTATAATCACTTACATATAGACTTAGTTTTCCCCATAAGTCCTAACAGCTTCACACAGAAGCTGCAGGGGCAACTCCAGTATTGGTAAGGAGATGGCTCAAGCAAAGCAAACAAGTACTGCTAAGAAGAGATTTACCAGGTCGAAGAAAAGTTAATATTTTTGAAATAAAAGTTATTGAATATATTTATTCGTACTAGGTGTGTGCTGATGGTATTTCCTAACATTAGAGCTGGTCAGCTCTGGCAGTAGAGAAGATGATCAGTGTACCAAAATGAAATTATTTTACAGTCTGGAAAAATACAGTGTTAAACATGTGAAGCTTGATATTTGGGAACCCATAATGAAATAACAAACACACACCAATTGCAAACAGCAGAAGAAATGTAAGACCACGATTTATTACAGGACAATGCTGAGCTGCTGTGCTACACTCATGAGAAAGTATTTACGAACCTCAGAAGGCATGAAAATCCCTGACCTACCAGGAAGTGTTAATGCCAGGTCCATCACTGACATGAAATCAGGGCTTTAATTCTAGGCACGTAAATTGAAGAAAAGAGAATAAATTCTGAGAACAGTTGTTAAGGTGATTGGATGAGCAGAGGATCTCACAGCTTCCAGCTTCAAAGTACAACATTGAAGCATCAAGTTCATACACACAAACAGTTTATCAGAAGTATTTTCATATTTGCAGAGATAATCTCCAAGTTTGGCAGCAGCTGCTACAGGTCATCCTTCACAATTTAAGGGATTTATTATACACAATTTATTTTTAAACAGAAACTAACCTACTCCACTGCAGGATATTTTCTGCCAGTTTCTGTCTTTCCCACTACTCCCAAATTTATTTTTTTCCCCAGAGGGGACTGTGGGGAATGGCAAACAGAGATCTCTGCAAGAAAACTGAAATATTTGGTATAACCTAACTCGTAACCCAGAACTAAAATGTTATCATGAACGTGCCCAGACATGTTATTTCCACTATTAAAATCAATCTGCATTATGTTTCATTACCTTGGCTTTGCTAATGCAAATACTCAGCTAAAAGCACTGCTGATGGTGGTGATGATCATTTTGCACAAAATTAATCTCGAGGGGCCTCAGAGCACTGCAGATTTACCAGAGTGAACACCTATCCCATTATGCCCAGCATTATTGATTTAAGCACTTACTCTTACAGACAAATTTTACTTGTGACAAGTATTTAAAGTCCGGCATCTTTTCAGAAGTCACAAGAAATCACATTCAAACGCTGTTTTCAAGGAAAGGTAAGAGCACAAAGTTTACACATGTATTTGACAGTTCTGTAATTATTCAGAAAATCACATGGGTATGAGTTGGACAGCGCAAAAAGCAAACCAGCATTAATAAGTGTTCCTTCTCCTACAGAAAGCAGTTTTGAGTAATTCTTTTTTCTTCCTTCTTTTTTCAGCACTCCAACTCAATCTTGGCTTCTTTGGAAGGATCTATCAATCCAACGAGTCTGTGTTACAACCCACAGGTCTCAACCATTACAGAAGGGAGAACCAACCTTACCGAGACATGAAAGACCACGATTACACCTGTTTAAACAAGGGATTGTTGTCTTCTGTCAAAGTAGACTCAACTTGCCAAAACCAGAGGGGCTTGCACTCTGTGTTACCCACGGGTGGCAATTTCCCCAAACCCCTGGGCAGACCCAGCTTTGTTTCAATCCCCCGTGTTCTGCCAGCACTGAGCTGCAAATACGTTGCTTCAGAACATAGGTACTACTAAAGGGAGACTGTGGTAGCTGGCTGTACCTCTGCACCTCCCTCTGTCTTTTCCAGTGTCACGCACTTTTGGCAAAGCTGAGGGTCAGGACTTGAGGAGGCTGAGAAGACATTGCCAGCTCAGGTAATGGTGCTTTCCAAGGGTCACTGCTCTGCTCCCTATTTAAGCCTTCCCTGTAAGGCTGATCTCGCAGGAAACCCACATGCATGAGCGTTCTTCACTGAAACGGGAGAAGAGCAACAATCCTCCATTTATTACATTCATTTCCCCATTATTCACCACACAAAGATATTGTACAGTAAAAATACACAGACTAAAATCAGCAATAAGATAATGTTAAGGACTTCAGACTCTTTCAAAAAGCTCAAAAAATTTATGGTTTTTTTTGAGATACCTCAGTTCCTGTTCCAAAAGGAATGGAATGCCCCTTCCTCAGCATGCAGCACAGTTCAATTCTTTTCAGCTCTGCCAGAGTTATTTCTGTTTTCTTTTGTTATTCTCCAAATTATTACAAAAATATCATTTCAGGATCCAGCTGTTGGTACTACAGTACTTCAGCTTCCACCCTTACTGTTGTAGCTGAGCATGTTCCATATTCCAATTAACAGTAGAAGTAGTCAAGCAACTGATGTGAGAAAACATAACTTCTGTTTTTCCTGTTAAAAACATAAACCCATACATTCATAACACAGAAGCTGAACAAGTCATTCTTATCACTTTTCTGAAGCTTTTAAACATTGACTGCATTAACTAATTAATTTGACATTAACTGATTTATCTACTGACCAAAGAGAGAGAAACTGGCATTGGGAAATGACTAGTTTGGAGGTTAAATTAATTAAAAATACTACAGTAGTGTCAGAATTTAATCTCGTACTTCTTATGAGAGCATGGAATCACTCACAGCTGCACCAATTTGTGATAAATCCATGGAGAGATTTCTTGATGGGAGTGGAATTAATTTGCGTCACCCCTAAGAGAGTATGTGCTCTCGCAACAGTACTTTTATTAAACAATATCAAAAATACACAAATGGAACAAACCAAATGGACCTATTGTTTGGGCATGCACATGATACATGTCCTTCAATATCAAGATACAATGATTTGCCTCAATAAAATTCAGGGGATCACAACAGCAGCCAGAAAGATTAGAACATTCTTTGCAGCCTGTTTACCTGCGTGAACACACTTGTGCAAAGCAACACACAAAGGCAGTGAAGAGCCACAGACAATACACTGCCAAAAATCAATAACCTCTACCCAAAACCAGTGACCACTTCTGGAAACTACTGTCAACTCATAAAGTGTAAGAGAAGAGGGACCTCTGGGCCTGCATGAAAAGAGCAGCAATGGGATTCTCGAACAAATTCTGTGGCACAGCAAGAGATAGAGAAGAATGAGAGGATGGAAGGATGAGCCACTGCAGCTGCAGGGAGTCAGCTCCTGCAGCAACCAGTGATTCCTCCACACAATTCTTTTCTGGAGCTTAATACAAGACACCCTGAATACATGAGCCTTCTACTAAAGTAAGGCTCTAACTAGCCAAGTAACTGGGCTGTTTTCAATGGGGGATGAAAAAAAAAGTGCAGCTTGAAAGATTCTTTTGTTACTTCTTCTAAATAACAGCAGGCTGATGACATAACCTGTCTCCCCTTTACAGGTGCATTGCACACTATGCTCACAGCTGAAACCAAGAGCTGTTTCTGCAGCTTAAATGCATTGAATCCAAATGGCTTTAAATTTACTACTGAAAGCACTGGAGACAACGTAGTTGTGGCAGCAAAGTTTCCAGCAGGCACTGCACAATTCTGCCCAGGAGCTGAGCTAAGTACTCACATTAAGGGGACCATCTGTAAAAGGGAGATAATATTTTGTCCTGCTTTTGGTATTATTGGCAAGGTATCTTCTATGTGTGAGCAGAAACTCACACTGCAGCTTCTGACAGGAGTCACATTCGCTAGGTGGTAGTGTCAAACAAATAATAGCCATGCTAATAACTAGAAGGAACTACTAAGGTGAATCAATATAAAAAGAAATTACATTGCTTATGTAAAACATTATCGTCTATTCACTGAAAAATTACAAACCACAGAATACAACTGATCTAGCAACACTGCTAAATTGTTATTGATTTGCATTGAGAATTTTTTCCCTCCCTGACATTTCTAGAATTTTTATATAATTGTATATTAAGGCTCAAAGTGAAGATGAAATCTATTATAAATTCCACACATCTGCTGAGATATGCCATTGCGAAATTGTCTTGAAATATACATTTAGAACATAGGAAAGTAATTCAATTTCCCAATATTAACTCTCCTTACATCAATACCTGAATTTAAGATAGTTTGCATTCTTATTCATGTTGTAGAACAAAACCTAGAGTCTCTTTTCTGTGGGGTCACAACAAACCAGCAAAACTAGTATTTTTTAACAGCTGTTCAGAGGAACAGGTTCAGCTGAGAAGGTTAAAGTTTAAGTGGCTGAATAAATCTGACTTACCTTCTAAATAAATGTATGATGTCATCAAAGCTTTTGAAATTTAAGTCATGAAAACCTGATGATTAAATCTAAGTTTTTATTACCGTTAACGTCATTCCCTTTTTTTATGTAAGCCATTTAAGGCTTTTTTAACAAGGATTTTGGCGTACAAGACAGAATTTTAACAGGCAGAACAGACTACTGAGCTTAGGTAGAGCTACTCAGGACCCACAAGTACAGCAATGATCAATTCAAGATGCAGCATCTCTGAAAATGATACCTCTCTGCATGAACTGTGAGCACACAAACACGTAAACATGCACAAAGTTACAGCAATGAGGGGACTCTGGTGTGTGTTACATACACTCCATTAGGATGGAGGTATCAAGAGGTTTGTTTCCAACAAAATTCATTGCAATTAAAAAAACCTCCTAGAACTATTTTTCTCCCATGCTGGTGTAATTTCCTGTTGAAATGAAAATTACCAATGATATCCGAATATTTGAGAGAATTTAAGAGATCCATTATACCTCTTCTTTGCCTCACATAAGGCATCCTCAAAACTCAACAGTGGTCTAATGCTACTGAATATAAACACCAAAACTCTTTTTTTTTATGAGGGAATTTAAAATTCAAGCTTCACAAACCAGCAAGCTACTTCCTGATTACTCTCCTGAAATCCTTATCACTAAACAAATTTATCATGCCTTTTGTCCTCCACTGTTAATCTCATACTCCCCCACATGGAATTAATCAGAGAGCAACAAACCAGTGCCCATGTTATCTGATATCATTAATGACATTTCTTTATTAACAAGAAAAGAATCTATTTAGCAAAGTTCAAGCTTCAGGTTTTAGCTGACAGGACAGTTGTGGGTCCAGCTTCAGAAACAGAAACACACTGAAAGGGCTCAGAGAAAACATTTATTTTGATCATTATTGATAATTTTCCTGCTCATCTGGACAATTTTAGACTTGCACTACCATCCAGCCTTGCCATCTATTTGCTCTGTAATACTCTCCCTGCTGTAAAACATTCCTTGGGTATTTTCCTGACTAGGAAAACACTCATTCAATGAGAAGAGGAACTAATGCCCCACACCAGCACAGAGGCCAAGGCCTGGTGCACACAGGCCACAGCCTGGCAAGGCAGAAAAATTAAATTAACATTACAGAACAGGACAGAGTACAAACTAGGTCAAAGCACACAATGAGACATTCAGGGGATAGCAAAGCACAGAATTTTCTAAAGGAAAAATGGCTAGGAATACTGGGTTTGGTTTGTTGGGTTTTTTGTTTGTTTTTTTAATAATCAGTATTTTTGGTTAAAGTTCAATACATCTTTTCTCCAAACTGTTTTTAAACACAAAAGGCAAGTCATAAAAGACTAAAAAACTATTATTTCTTATACTGACCTCTACAAAATACCTAAAGTTAAAACACAGAAAGAACTGAATACCACATGCTGCAAAGGTCTTATATTTTTATCTGATACTTCACTTGACACTCAAGGAGAAAATTGTGTGCTGCTTTGAAGATGCTCCTAAATTAAATTTCCTTGTTCAAATTAGAAACTTTGACATTTAAAATGAATTTTAATAGGGTAATAAACTCAGGATATTTCATAACTTCATCCAAGATATGAGGCATCTCTGACCTACTGACAGCTTGCACTGAATGAAAGTCATCATTAAACACTCGTGAGGCAGCACACCAAAAGACACTTCAGAGTGACTTATTTGGGCGATAAAGACAAATATGATTAAAAAAAAAAGCAGTTCAGCCTATTGTTAGAACTATCTTTACAAGGACTTAGAGAACACAACACTGTGGGATTAGCAGGATGCAATATTTAGTATTTTCCTTCAACTCTGAATAGCCGAAGTTTTTAAAATATTTAATTCTTTCAAAAAAGCCCTACTTTTCATCTCCTTTCTGCGAGACTAAAGGGTGATAGCTGACACCAACCTGGCCAAGTGCTCAGAAACCAGGAAATAACTGGAACACAAAAAATTGGAGCTTGGCATCTTAAGAGAGGTTTTTCATATCATCATCATCATCAGATCTGCAAATCACAAAATCCCACATTCAGTATTTCTCACCCAGCCATGCAACACAAACACAAAGCTTTAACATTGCTTTCTAAAAAAACAGCTATAACCTGATACCTTTTGTCATTAGATTCCTCTTACTGAGCCCTAAATAATTCTACAGTGCACTCAAACCAAATGCTTGCCCTGTGGCTTTTGTCTGGTCTGCTGTTAAGGGACCTTGATGCAAGAAATTTTCAGGATCATCTTCACCTCAAAATCCAAACTATTACATGATAAATTGTTGCTGCTCCCACAGACATCAGTAAGACTGATTTGTCTGGCTACTGCGCTCTCTCCCTCACAATCCTGCCTGGCAGAGGGCTACAAAGCTCACCCAGATATCCCTCCTACAGCCTCTGAGTACAAACCAGGTATTTAAATCCCCTACAGATGAGAGATGAACATAAAAGGAAGTATAAAATGCAGCTTATGTGATTTCATGGATTGTACATACCCTAGAGTTCACATTCCCCATGATTTTATCTTTAATTTACTACAATTTTACTCAGGATTAAACATAGGCATTTTTAAATTATTCTTACAGAACATTCCACAACGAGGAATATGGAAAACACAAAGTAATACCACAGAACTGAAATAATCCAACAAACTGAAGTAGTAACACAATTTTCACAGGAAATAATCCATAAATGAGCTCAAAAATTTCTTAGAAGAAATTCCGGTTTTATTTCATGTTCTCTGTTACTTGACTATCTATCTAATAAAAGCAAATCACTCCTTTTATTTCAGTAAGGCAAGTAGAAGGGAGGTCTCCAAGCATACTGCACACCAGTGTAGTCTGGTTTTACTAGAACTGAAATAAAAGGAGGTCTTACAATCAACTGGTCCATAGCCAGCCCCCAGCCCTGTTGCCCAGCATAGGAAAGACTTTGCCTTCATCCCCATTCCAGCATAAATATTAAGTTGCTTCAGCTCCACTGATCTGTACCAGTAACGGAGGAAGATTCCTGAAACTATTAAATCTCTCACTGATAAAATGAGACAGGTTGGTAGAGATTCACTTGGTTTAGAAAGTGAATTAATTTTCTGCTTTACCAAAACTGGATTTCAGCGAACAGCCCCAACAGTTTTAGTGGAACACTATAGCACTGTAAGATGGTGCAACAATATCTTCCAATTAAAAAAAAAAAGTAGGATAAAGGGAGTGAAAATGTTCTATGGGAACAGACCTTCACTAGTAACACAAGTTTCCTTTGCAAAAATCTCAAAGCAACTGTACACCAAATAAATTAGTCAGATTGTGTACCTTGTCCCGAATATCTCTCGGTTTACCATTCCTACTGCCATACTGGGAGGAGACACATGCACTCAATGCACAGTACACCTTGCATTTGATGGGACTTTTTAAAGGTCAGGATTTTATTTATAAAAGTGATTCAGTTCTGGTTACTGAGCTAATGGTCAAATGTAAAACTGATTCAGTTCATTCAATAAGACATAATCCAGACGATGAAAGCAAATATGGAAACTACTTGCACTGGAGTTACTGTGGAAGGGATGTAACACTCGGTGAATTTAGCTACGGACAGAAAAAATCTGGGATAACACAAGAAATGGAATATGTATTTCTGCAGCTATCAATACAGCAGTTATCACAACAATTGTGTTATAAGATTAGTTCTTAAAAACTGAGATTCAAAACGTAACGTCAAAAAAAAGATTAAGCAAATGAATTGTCTGTAAAACGTTTCTAGATGTTGGCTCTGTGGGTGACCATGAAAGGGAACGTGTTCCACATATGCAGGCCTTTGACTGAAGTTCAAGCTGTGCACGTTTTTCAACAAATCTCATTTCACAGAGATTTGAGATAAAAGTCAGACTCTTGAATAACTAAATTCCAGGCTAAGCATCAAGACTGTAGCAAGAAAGGTCCAGAATGCTTCTTTCTCTTAATTAATGCTCCTTCCAACTCACCTAATTCAATCTGGTCTATTAATTTCACTACAGATCAACAGATTCTGACAAAGCAACAGCAGTCTGGACCCTTGAAATAATAAGAATTGTTGCTTACATATTGATAACTGCATGTTCCCAAGTTCACTTTCAAAACAGATGGGAGGGATACAGATACATATGGAAACACAAGTATAAAAATACAAAGGTGTGCATGCATACACACGTGAACAATAAATAAGCCACACCAATGACAGCGAAGAATTCAGAATTACAGAAAAACATTCAAAAGACAATACTGGAAGGCAAATGCAAAGTATCTAAACATTTCTAAATCACTAAAATAGGTATATCACGGTCTATGTCAGTAAAAGTGTCACAAAGGATTAGATCCCAAAATGAGAATAACCTTTGTGAGTTTGACTCCAATACTTGCACAAGCTTAGTTTGCAATTAAACGTCTTCTCATCTTCTGGCAAACCACCAAATCCTTAGGAGAAGGCAGAGAAATATAAGGAGACATGATACTTATTTTGAAGGCAATATCAGAAAGAAATTTGGAACATAGCACAGTTGCAGGTGCATTAATATTAATACCAGTTCACAGAATCCAAGCCTTTATCAAATTTTACATTGGCTAGATAAAATAGCTTTTTAATGAGAAGTCATTTCTCAATTTTGCATCTTTTAACTGAGTATAAACACTCCTAAGGTATCAATACTTACACCACTGCAGTGTAGCTGTCTCCCCATTTGACCAAAATGTAGAACAATATGAAAAGAAACACATATTCAAATGAAGATTATCTAAAAATAACGTTAGGAAGTTTTATCACAGGTGCCCTCATTTCTGGTGCACCATTAAAGTTGATTTTCAAGCAAATGACATGAACTTTAAGAGACAAAGAGCAGCAGAAATGCTGCACAATTCCCACTGTGCTGAACACCGACAATGACACGGGGCAGAACATCTTAAATACACTTGGGAAAGCTCCTTCAAAATAAACAGGATTATCTGATTTACAAATTAGGACTACAGTATGCTTGTAAAACCAAAACAAATGCGGATGTATCCTTGAAATTAAGAAAGAGGGGAAACATTTAAAACCAAAAGTCTGTGTACTTAGCTAAGAAAACAATTTTTAATTTGTATTCATAGATGTTAAACTGAGAAAACAACAATTAAAGACATGAACACTGATACTTGTTTCTACCCAGTTTAACTACCTTTTCTAATAGGTACTTAATTGAAAACTGGACCATAAAGAAAACAAAAATAGCAGTTTTACATGTACATGCAAAGAAAAAAAGACACATGCAGCATAATTTTACAGTGTCTGTCTCTTGTTCTGACTTACCTAATCAGATGAGTGATTTCATCCTTGGTATTCCAACTTTTTATTGCCAAATAATATCTGAATTTGAAGAACTGCAAAATAAACTAAAACAAATGCTATTTTATAAACCATGCCTATGGGTAAAATAGAATTTCCAGACTTTCATAATTCTCAACTTCTTGTTTCTAGCATTGTGTTTCATCAAAAGCCTCTTTCTGTTAAAAGTTTTGGCAATTTAGGAAATTCTCATCTTGGTTAAAACTTGTCTTTGGGATGCAATATTATTATTTATTATTTTTATTATCATCACCATCAACCTGATCAAGCAACAAGCTTTGGGGGTTCTAAATACTTTTGAAATGCTACAACTGTTTGTAATTTTTCAGCAAGCACTAAATATCAAAAATAGCACCTGTACTCAGCTAAGTTGAATTACCTGTTTACCACTCAGAAATGCAAAATAATAAGTACCGTGTGAAGTTCATTGAAAAAGCCAACACAAGAGACTAAAGATCCAGAGACATTTTAAATTTTCAAAGCATCAATTTGACATGCACAAGGTTGAAAAAACTGGTTAGAAAAAGACACAGTTTTCTCAATTGGGAAAAGAAGTTTGTGTTAAATTTTTATTGAAGGAACTGGACTGTAACGGCCAACCTAGGTAATATTCTGTAAATCAGCAGTAGAACCTGGCAACAAGAACATAATGGCACGGGGATTTCACACCATCATCTTGCTAATTGAAAGGACCTGACCTCCTCAGGGTCATGCACTGAAAGGCAGAACGGCAACACCGTGAATTATCACTGCTTTGCAGGGGCCAGTGTCACCTACCTGTAAAGGGAATGTAACCAAGCACGGTACACTACGCTGATCAAAAATTAATTTTTTCCCATTCTACCTGGTTTTTAAAAGCTTCAGAAACAGAAAAACTTAAGGTAAGTGGGTTTGTTGCCCACAAATCAAAAAGTTTTCAGTCATTTAAAAAATTAACACACTATTCCACCTATGGTTCATCTTGATATTCAAGTTAGTCCTGGAGCTTTTGGGAGATGACAAATGAGAAGTTTGAAAGCAGTGATGTATATACACAGTATTGACCCAATGTTCCAAACTTTCTTGTGCAATTTGCCTTTACTTATAGAAACAGTAACAGAAAACGAAACACTGCAGAAAATGAGACAACTGAAGCTAAAAGCCTCACCCATACAAGAAAGGATAAGAAAAGAATCACGTTATATATGTACTTCAACAGGTAGTTTTTAGGACAGTCAATGCCTAAGATTTCTTTTCCATTTCTGAAAAACAGAATTCCAAATATGCAAACAAAAGGATGTGACTGCTGGGAGTAAACTTTCAGTTCCCTGTAAGTACTTTTCATCTGATAAAGGTATATCCAGCATATGTACATAATGAAAATTCTACATTGCTGTTCTTGGCATTTAATTAGGGGCAAAAGAAAACGTGCAGGACTAGAATCTTAAGTGTTCGTTTAATAACCTTTATGCAGCTCATTTCTGAATGATTTTCTTCCTCTCTGGAGAGGCTTCTAATGTCAAACACTGGTATTAAGGTGAGTCGTGGTTAGTGAAGAAGCACAGAGAAGGCACATGACAAAATTATTAATTATAGGAAGGGGAAGGAGGCAGAATATTCTTTTTACTCCATAAATGTCCTTGTAAAACAGAATATTTAATACTGAAGTCAAATAGTTTCAGAAGTCAATAGCCATTATAGTCTTACTGATGTCAAGAGCAGTTGGGGATTTAAGAATGTCATTTAAAAACTGTTGCAAATGTGAGTTTTAGAAGGCATTGGAGATACTTCCAACTTTTTTTAACTTGGAAATTGGGCAACTATTCTATATATCTAAGACATATGGTGAGTTAAACAGCTTCAATACAGTAATTTGAAATACTTATTCATATTACTGGCTGTTATTGTTCATTTTTCAGATTCCTTCCTTTCACATCAAAGGTTAAGAATTGCACCAAGGCTGAGTGAAGAACTGATCAGCATTATCTGCTAAACTGAAACCCAACACTTCATATTCTAACACCAAGAGATGCATATATAAAAATACATATACCTTAAAGCAACAGTACAGGATGAGTTTGGGGTTGGTTGTTTGGGTTTGTTGGGGGTTTTTTTGAGGGAGAGAGGAGGAAGAAAAAAAGGAAGAATTGTGGTTATACTCTAATTCATTTTATTTTTACTAAATTACCATAGTTATGCAAACTTAAGAGCGTTTGTTTATGCTTTTTTATTTTGTATCTTACTTGCAACCAACCTTCCCATGTTATAAAATAAGCATAAAACAACTCTAAAAACGTATTCTTGCAGGAGATGTTAAATTATTATGCAGTACCTTATAATGATGATAATATACAAAGTAATCAAAAGCTAAATCAAATAGTGACAGTTAAAAAACATTGAATTTATGAACACCCTCCAGGCTAAAGCCATTGAAGCCTCTTTCTTCCCCTGAAAGCTCTTAAACACTGAGCAGTCTATGTTTGTGTTTATAATCCCAGTGGAACCTGAGTAGAAAAAACAGTATTTAAAATAAAGACCTTTGCAGAACAACTGCTACAATCATGCTCACCTGCTTTAAGCAAATAAAACGATTTCTAAGTTGAAATTTCACACTTAAAAGTGTTGAAAACTTTCCCTCCCATTCCCTCTCCATCCCCTCTCCCCACAATTAGGAAACTATGACACGTATTTCAGCGGGCTCTCACCTACATACCACTATATGTAAATGTAACCTATAAAAACTAAACTTCTCTGGAACTTCACTATTTCACAGGAGAAGCAGAACTTCGAAAGGTTTTTAGTTTTTTTCTCAGGAGTTCTTAGTGGTTTTGCACATTTGGAGCCATAGAATTTCTAGGTATAATTTAACAAAACAAGACTAACTAGCGATTATTCTAAACATCAAGTGCAAGAGTATTTTATTTATAAACACAAGTCCAAACTGCACACAACACGTGAAAGGCAAAGCCTTTTTCAGAACATCAATAAATCCACACTTCTTCGTTACATTTTTGCTTTATTAAAGCACAATTTATTTCCCAAAATTTGAGGATTATTTTCTTCTCACATTTCATCACCTATCTGGAAGAAAACATAGAATATTCTATCAGAAAAAATAGATTAAAAAATGCACTAGACAATGCAATAATACTATTGCTAGAATAAAAAACCATTTCATGTTTTGCTGTTCTTCCCTTGCTCTAAGGGTAAAGGGGCCTGATGAGTCCTCCCCATGAATTTAAGAGAATAACAGGCATAGTTGAAATCATACTAGTCTTCAGCAGATGAGATTCCTTTACATTTTATTGGAGTATATGCCACAGAAACATATACTTGGCAAACAGCATGGCTTCTTCTAAAACAGCGCTCTGCTGCGGAAACTCCATCCCAGTTTGCCTCCCCTTTTTCCCCTCTTAAGCAGTTCTGTATCATTACACTGAGATTGGCCCAGCACGGCTGGAGACACAAACATTAATTGCCTCCAAGCAACAAGTGTCTCCTGCCTCCTTTTCCTCAGCACACCTCAGTAGCTCTAAAAGCATTTCTGTTCTCTTCCTGGGAAATGTGCTCACAGGACTCACACAACTCCAGCAGCTCTCCCAGTTGCTGCATAACCCTCCAAAGAGAAGTCCCACACTGAGGAAGTGCCGCCTGTTCCACGTAAGCGAAGGTCAGCCAGGTGTGACTTGCTTTTCCTGCCTTGTTTACCCAAAAGACAAAAGGAACAACGCCAGCACTAACAACCCAAGTCCTAACCCAGAGCCTGCCAATGCTTCCGATTTTTTCTCAGGGTGTCCCAAGTTGAGGAAATAATTTCTGCATAGAAAAAGAAGTGTCTCTGAAAGGAATGACAACACAGCAGCAGATTTCAGTTTGGTTTTGTTTTTCGTAAGGCTACAGTGCCTATGATTTTAATAATTGGAGAAAAATAAAAGGCCTTGTTCCTATAAACCTTTCAAAAAATGAAAGATTTCTTCAGAAAACTATATATCTCATCTTCATTGCCAACTATAACAAGTCCATCTTTTAAGCAAATTTCCTCCATCATCATCATCATCATGGCTAGGCTTCGCGAACGAAGATTTGTGAATTTACAGTTCAAATTAAATCCTTTTAACCAAATGTAAAGCCAAATAAAATCTGAAACAACTGAGATATTAATCACACGCTACATTTCCCAAAATCACACCTTTTAACAGAAGTTCCAGATGCAGTTGAAGTGGTGCTATCCTCAGGAACAGAGTTTCATTTGCCACAAGTTTATGAAAACTATAACACCACTTTAACAAACAAAAAGAAAATGGAATAAAAAGACAACAACATCCCTAAAACTTAGAGCAACAAACAAGCACAAACTTTTGCCAATGGTTTTCAGGTCAACACTGACTTCCTGTTTTTTATTTCCTCTCCCCCATCCTGTGTCTTCCCTAGTCATCAGCTAGTTTTGACCACTCATTTTTTCTTTATTTTGCAATTTCTTTCCTTAGAATAGACCTAACTGTGCCTCCCCCTCCATAATTCTCAGGGGCATCAAGTACTAATTCTTTAGCTCCTGTCACAGTTAACACATGAAGTGTTTGATTCTTCTCACTTGTAAAAACACATGCAACAGAACACTGATTTTTTTTATTATTAAGTCTGAGACAAAACCAATGTTTTCTGCCCTACTGGAGTTCCAACCCAAGAAGAGTTCATTATCCCTGCACTCTATATTTTATTACATCCCCTCTATCAAACACGTTTCTTCTGTAGCTCCAAATACAAACCTTCAGCCTGGAACTTCCTCCGCACTCCTTAACATCTGTTGTTCCCAGTTATCCCTCTTATTTTCTACAGCTTCCTGTCCCCTGGCTCCCTATTCTTCCACAATGTCTATGTTAAAAAGCTTTTATTTTGATCCTAAAGACTTCGGAAGTCTCCTCCACTGCCCCTTTAAAGGCACGATCTGCTCTTTCGTTAAGTGAGCTCTTTTTCTGGCTCCCTGCAACAGTATTCAAGCTCTTCCTTTGTGTGATAGCAGTCACTTCTGACCTTATCACCAGGAGACAGTTTGTTGTCGAGGCTGTTGGCTTGTTAGGTTTTTTTTTTTTTTAATATAAATATAAAATATGAGAGTGAGAAAAGTTTTTTCTCTAATGACAGAGCAAAAACACGTCCTGGTATTTATGATGAACCCTCTGCTAACAGCTGACAGCCAGCAGGAAAAGGTGTCAATGACTACCATGGTTTTGAGTATAAAGAGGGTATCGAGGGACATACTCAAGCATGAAACCTAAGAGAAAGGACACTAAAATATTCACAGGGGAGGCAGAAGTGCTGATGGAGGTTTGACGCTCCTAATAACCTCTGCTTTTGAGGCGGTTGGTTGCTGCGTTCATCCTGTGCAGGACTCGGCCTCAGAGCCACGTGCAGAACTTTAAAAAAGCAAAGGCCAGGTGTTCGGGTTGGGGACCTTCACAACCAGATCTGCCTGCACAACACCTGCATATGATCTTCTGGGCACACACAACTGAAAATGAGTATTTCTCTCAAATTTGGATTTCCACACAAGTATAGAAACTAAGACTATTACATGCTTGTGGACCATTTTAGCAACCCAGTAACCAGTAAGATGTATGGAGCTCTTCTTTGGAATTATTTAAGAACTGGAACATAGAAGAGCATGCTGTCATATTCTGCAGCTATACTGTGTTGGTCCATGTAACAGATTTAGAGACAAGTACTTCCTTTATATTCAAAATTACTTTTAATGCTGAAACAGGACACTCTAAGTTTAGTACCAGCATTTAAATAGGCAGGCCAATAGAGACATCAGATAAAGTCTACCATCTCCCTGGTCCCCACTTCAATATTAATCTCCACATTTATTATGTAGCCCCTGGTCAATACAAATTGGAAGTGCCCTCCTGTGAAGGAGAGAACAGTTAGTGTTAATCCAAGCCAAGATGAATTAGAAGTCACCACTACTTTTAAATGGGAGACCAGAGGTGATCTGGTGGCTTCAGCCCTCCTCTTCTCCTATTATATTTTGGTCTCTAGACCTTGTTCACCTGGAATTAAAAAAAAAAAAGCCACCAACCAACCAAAAAACAAACAACCAAAAAACCAAACAACAACAAAAAAAAACACAAAACAAAAAAACACTATTTCTCTTATGAGATTATTTTTGCTCCACTCATAACTTGTCTTTGTTAAAGCATTTATTTCTGACCACTTTCCTCACATCTGTACTTAACTTCACAACTCTTTGCCACTACCTATGGGAAAAACAGACTTTGGAGAGCGTGAGAAAAAAATGGGGTCAGAAATGCAGGCAGAGACTATATACGAACATATTCAGCTCAGTCTTAGGAGAAGAGCAAGAAGTTTGACCTTGTTGCAATGCAAAAATGAGCTATTCCAACAAAGCAAGGCAGGGGAGGAAAGCAGAGAGAAAAGAGATAGAACAACACATGACTTCACCAGAAGCATTAACATGGATTAGCCTTAAGGTGTTTCATTAATTATTTTATCAAAAGTAATACAAAAAAAACCAGTTCCGCATTTTAGAGGGATGTCCCCAATCAATAAGTGAAACTTGAAAATTAAACCAACCACCTCAAATTTAATATTCTTACAGTACTTCAGAACACTGAGTCGTGTTTGATAGCACTAGAACGGGCTCACTGAAGGTATGAAGAGAAATTCAAAATGACAGAATGAAATGCTGTGCATGACTCAGTTATAAAGGTTTAACATTTTAAAAAGTCATCCTAGTTTGCCAACAGCACACAACATAACTGGTTCAGACCTGAACTTTGAAGATTTTGTTGTTATTTAGCTTTCAATAATTTGGTTTTGCAGGAGTGGGAAAGGAGACAGGGAGTTTTTCTGTTTTTCATGGGATGAAATATCACAAACAAATTCTTTTTCTTGCACTATCTTCTCTTGTTTTCTGAGTCTGTGTTCAGGCAGACAAGAGACCCAAGCAGCACTTTCATTGAAAAGAGAAAGAACTGCTAAAATAGTAAATTCTTTATATTCTTTTCAGCCATCTGTCTTTCCACAGATGCAACACTGCAAAAGCCTAAATCAACTTAAACTCTGATAAACATTGTGTCGCAAAAAAACCAACCCACAGTTAGATTATTTTAATCTCTAAGGAGAAAATAAAATTTGATTGCCTAAAAGCTCATTTTAGTTCCCCTCCCATGGCATCGCAGACTGAATTAAAGGTTTAAAAGCATTTTTTTAAAAATAAACAAAAAAAAAAAGTAAAAATGTGTATCCTGCAGCACTTTTGCTTATTATTTAATTATTTCGATTTCTGTAGCAGAACAGACAAACTAAGAATGCAATATTTTCATTTGCTTTAATGACAACCTAACTCATTCAGAAAGGAGAGGGGATATGGAGCTAAGACAAGAAAGACTCAGAATTTGTCAAGATTTTCCAAACAGGTAATAAAAATTGCCTATTTCCCATATTCCTGTTTCCAGGACAAATCTTTTCTCTTCTGAGGAATCAGTTTGAATACAGAGTTCCACTTTTTCTTTTGGAGTGAGAATGCCACCGACCAACCAAGGGCACCACTGACGCCAACAACAGGACAAGTGCCTCCTGTCAAAGCAGCAGATAACGGGGGACTAAAAGTTACCCTAAAATAGCCAACATAACACTGACCTCATCCAGAGGGCACAGCCTTGTCTGTAAACGCCCACTGCAGCAGACAGTTTGTGCTTCAGGCTTCAGGACAGTTCTGGATTAGACGGGGCACACACAAACCTGACCCTCCCAATGCTTCCTTCTGCTGACCTTCTCTAAAGTACTGCAGTTCGCCTGATAGCACCCAACTAACCTCTTACTGAGATTTGCTAGTAAAGTTACACGATTTGGATGAATGAGACCAAAGATTTGCAATTTATTTTCAATGTCAAGGGAACTCAAAGGGTTTTACTAACTAATGTACACAGTGACCTACTATTTTAAAAGGAAAAACATTTCCTTTCTAAAAATATAACTATACAGCTAAGTATTGCAATTATTAGAGAAGCAGTACTTCAACATAAATGGAATACAAAAAAAAATCCATAAGAAACAATGTTCATAAACGTAACCTTTTTTTATTGGCGATCATAGGAGAGCAGCAGCCTTTTCTTTGCTTGATTTGCAGAAACAAAAAGGATGCAGCCAGACACTTCCTTTAATAAAGTGTTTCCACTAAGGATGATTACTGTCCAAATCAATTCTGTTCAGGAGAGGATCTTTCAATTGCTAATGAAAGTTAATTGGAGCCTCAAACTCCACCCACAAAAAAAAAAAGTTTAATTCTAAGTTTCTTCCATTTTGACTTGCCATAATATTGGGGTTTAGAAACAAAACATGTGACAGCATCCATATTAAGTCTTTAAGATGGTAAAAGCAAACCTTTTTCCCCATGACTTCCTCTTCAAGAATCACCTGTCACACTGAATGTGATTCTTTGTAAGAAATGATACTACACCAGTGATAACATATTTGAATTATAACAAAACCAATGGAAGATTGTTGTTCTATATTTTATTGCTTTTGATATTTCTTTAGCCATCATCGCTGCCGTCTGTCTAAACAATTCCCTGTGCACTGACATTCACAATAACGTGTTTTCATCAGGAGGTTCGACACTGTCATTAGGTTTCACAAAGGCTACACTTTACAGTTCCTAACCATTTTTTTACACCTCACTGCATCATTGGGACATGAATGCAATAGTTTTTATATCTGTCAAGTTTAGTTATATTTACTTGAATACAAACATTAATAACAGATTACTGGAAATCTGTAGGGAGATGATGAATTAGTTAAATTCTTATTATCCAACGCTGGAACAGGATCAAGAGAGGAGGGTTTATCACATTCTCTGGTAAGAGCAAACCTGCTCATCAGCCACAACCATCTTCTACAAAGCTTGAGAAATACAGTTGGGAGAGGCTGATATTTTACACACCAGCTCCTATGGTACCTTTTGATTTCCTAGAACTGTTTGGTAAGAAACTTACTTGGTTGTAAACAGCTCCAATAACTTGAGATACAAGTGGAAGATGTACTTAACCTTCTCTAAAGCCTACTACTTTTCATATTCATCTACTAGCGTACAAAGCTTCCAAAACCAACTTTTTCTCCCTCTTTTATAGTCTCTTAGAAGCAGTTGTCTGTGCTGGAACCTTACCATCAGAGGAAAGTCTTGAGGAATTTTTATTGTACTCCTTGAGATCAATTAAACACACATTCATGCCCATACACCACACAAAATGTCCTGTCCCCAGTGAAAGTCTTTGCCTCATAAGGGTCTGTAAGGAAATGGAATCACCTGAGCATACATGCACAAAACAAACCTGTTGCCAACAACAGGTGGAAAAAAAGTCACACTCTAGCACAATGACATAGCTATAAAAGAAAAAAGGGGGAGAAAAAAATCTACTTGAAAAGACTTGCAGTCATAACTATGATAAATATTAGGCTCTGAATTTTAGAGTTCAGTTGCACTCCAGCACCAAACTGTAGTTCCCTCTCTCTATGTTACATACAGAAAAAATATATATAATGCTCATCATTAAGAATAACTATTTATATTTCAAAACATCCATGTATTAATGAAGAAGGTTCTCAGGTGAGATATATGAAAAGCTGCAGAAAAAAGTTAGGAACAAATGTGGTCTTAAGGTTCTTTAAGTCCCAACCAATTAAGCATCAACTGTCAGAGAGCACAAGCTGCTTTGTAAGCTCCTCACAGATATGAGAAGTGTCCTCATTTATTGATGTCATTGGTGAGTTCTATCCAGGGACAGCTGCAGTCAGCAGCCCCACGTTCAGCAGCAAGAGTCACTGTTACGTAGCCTAATTCTGGAAATGTTCAGAACAACAACAGAAGATCTTGACCCAACGAGAAAAAAAGTCATGACAAGTTGAACATCAGACACCCAACAGCTGTGGCTTTTTCCTCTGCAGTTGCACTGAAGGTTCTAACAGTAACAGCAATGGTCATTGGTTAGTCTGCACAGACAGCAGTAATGAGGCAAGTCAAACCCAAGCATGAATATACCTGACACAAGGTTTTAAAAGCCTAAAATTAAGCCATGTGAAAGATCAAAACAGTAATAATTGCGTTCTACACGTAGCCTGAAAAGCTCCACGAGAAAAGACAGCTTCCTTCTTTTAACTTCATGTTTCATTTCAGCCCCCCAATATCAGACTGTCCCCCAACACACCAGTGCTGGGCTCTGCAGGACCATATTCATTCCGACACAGCCTCTACTGGGATTGCAGCACAGGTTTCTCTCTCACAGGCTCACTCCTACTCAGTAGCAGAGCACAGCCATCTCTCACAGCAAGAAGAGCAAAATCATCTTAAAGCCCTGCCACTGGTCCCACTGTCCCTGCATTAGAGATGAGCTTTGCACACATCAGAGAGCCACCAGACACCCACCCTGCTCCAGGGTTGCCCAAGGAGCAATGAATGCCAGAAAAATGTCTCCAAAGAAATGTGTCTGTGAGGAAATGTGCCTCTCACTGACATGTCATATGTCCATTTAAGAACAGGGCAGTACTGAGCAGGAATAAGATCTGACTCAAACCTGGTTAAGATCAGTGTGAAGGAGTCCAGCAGACACCGCTAGCAATTAGCTTAGATTCTCCAATGCTGAGATCCTATTTCAAATATGACAAGCTTATTCAAAGCCTTTAATCTGAAAGCTTATTTTTATACATAGATGAGACTGCTTTGAAATCAGACTCAAGAAAATAGACATAATATCTGCCCTGGTACAGGTGACATCTGATGGTCCCTGCAAGTCTCTACACAGCAACAGTTCCCACAAGGAAGGCTGAGGCTCAAACTCCATTGCTGACCCTCTAACTACCAAAGAAATCTTGAAGAAAAATTAATTCTGCATAGAAATGTTGCTAGAACAATTTATCTTTCAGTGACAAGGAATTTGGGAGGAAACTCAGGACATAGATCAGATATATAAATAGCATTTTAAACTTATGAAGGAAGACACTATCAGGACAAATTTATTGGCTAATTAAATTCAGTACCCTACATAATTAAATTCTTAGTCTTGTTTACTAAACATATCACTATGAGTGCAACAGGAACCACACCAGCCTCTTTCAACATAGCAGTGATATATGGTATCTAAAAAGCTAAATTAATCCTGCAACAACAGCTAAGAATTATTTCTCTTAGCGGTTCACTAGAGGGGCTTAAGAAGTACTTTTCCAAGTGCTCACATTTCCTCTTCAGCACTACACACAAATTGCCTGGCGTGGAATTTCTCATACCCACAGCTCCCAGACTACATACTATTGCATGTTTTTAAACAAGCAGATCAAACACAGCACATTTTAGTTTCAAGTATTTTCACATCTTTGCTTAACACCAGGCATTCCTACAATCAAGCACATAAAGGCAAACTAGAACTTGAAGCATCATTTAGAAACTCAAGACAGTTAAAAAAGACCATGCACACTCTCTTCATTATTTTATTTGATGATATTCACATTGTTTTGAAAGCAAAGAGAGTAGGTACAGGTTTTTGCAATGAGCATGGTTTTGAGTCAGTGGAGTTTGGTTCATCTATTAAAGCCATTCTAAATGTCAAGGTCTACAGACAACAATTTGGAATCAAGAGTGAGTCAACAGAGGCTCAACTGTTGCTACACTGAATCAAGTTTTTTTATTATGTCACATTGTCTTCACAGATCCAGCATGCCTTCTATCTGTAAAATTAGAATACCTCAGGAACAACTAAAGTTTTAAAGCTAGGAATAAGACTGATTCCCTTTGCTATGTTCAAGCATCTCTTTTCTCTGGGAGGCAGATACCTGTTTACTCCCCTGTATCTTGGAGGGGGACAAAAAAAAAGAAAAGGCATCTTTAGGGACATGCTGCCAGGAAGCTGAGAATCTCAAAGGCTACATTAATCAAGGAAAATCTATGCTTTCAACACTTCACAACTTTCACACAGAAAAAAATGTCAAAAGAATGAAAAAAGCACTCTTCCCCTGAATCTTGAAGACTCTTAGAGCATATTTGTAATAACAAAAAATCTGCATGGAATAATATTCACAGATAAACCATTTTCCTCATGTCACACTCACTCAAAGAAAGAAACAGTGCCTGGAAGAGTGACATGATGGTCAACTGTCAAAATGAAATGTAATTTAGCAGCAACAATAGGCAAGGAATGTTAGTCTAAGTGCTCAGCAAAAGCCACGAAGACCTCCTTGAACGAAATGCTTTTAGCATAAGTTGTATCTGTAATAAAATTTTAGATCATCCTTGCAAAGAAAGAAGTTCTATGGAATACTGTCTTATTATAAATTTTAAAATACATAAGTAATGAAAATTACCATTTTCCTTATTTTTCCTTTTTTGTAAAAGGCACAAATGCTTTTTCCAAAAGTAGACCAACTGCCTAAACAGTCCTGAGCACATTCACTTCCACAAAGAAAGCAGCTGCTTTGTTTCTATTGTGCAGAAACTTAGCACAGTAAGTTACTAGCTGGGCTCTGAAAGTAGCTCTGAAGTAGTGAAATTTGCTGATGATTGAGCATATTAAAATAAAAATAATCACCTTTCTTTGGCTAAATAGTAGAAGCACTTAAGATCCTTAAAATACTCATGGCAGCTGAAACAGCAGACGCTGTTTAAAAAGTCCCTGCATCACTTGTAAAGGCCTGTGTTAGAAGTTACTCTTGGAAAATAATCAAGCTTTAAGAGGTAGAAATGTTTTTGCAAAGCCTGGGGCATTTCACTGATTTAACCCCCCATGACCCCACCCCAGCTTTGTGGAGGTGTCAGAGAAAAAACTTGAAAAGGGCAAAAAGCAATTATGAGCTTAATCCCAAGAGAGCAGAAAACAAGACTGTGACCTGGGGAGCCAGGTCTGGAAGTCATGAGCGAGGTTTGCTTACCAAAGCTGTTCCACTTGGAGCTGGAAAAGGAAGCAGGAGTATTTTACAAGAAACAAAGAACTGGCACCATTTCCTCCTGGTGGAATTCAAGCAGGTCAGCCTGTTATCCAACCTCTGAGCCAGTGGACAAGGCACCGGCTTCAGAGCACCCCAGCTCCTGAGTGAGCTCCGTAACTCTGGAAGCAACGTTCCCAAAAGAAAAAGTCTGAGATCTCTCTTATTCTGCTCCTTGTTGCTCAAACAGCCAAAAAATTAGTTTTTAACAAAAGACAAGTGTCTGTGGTGAGCAGCACTACTCAGATCTGCAGAGAGTTAGCAAGAGATTTTAGCTGCCATGTCATTTAAGACTTTACCATAGTCTACAAGAATTTCAGATTTAAGGGAACTGTGAGACAGGGATAAGAGTTTGTCCAACATGCTTCTTTTTCAATCAAACTGGATAGAAAGACTAACGTCTTTGGAAAAGATTCAGCTTTCACACCTGCTTTTTGCCATGTTTCCACAGGCTTGTTTTTGGATAAATGCAATTCCACCTCACTGAAGCATTTAAGAAGCTCTAAAAGCATTCATTTGGAAATACAGAACATGAACTAATGTGACTATGATTTGCCATGAAACATATGAACACAAGGACTGAATAACTGTACAGGCTATGCTGAAACTTTATGGAGGAGAGAGAAGGAAGGAAAGGAGATGGGCAGGAGAAAGAGGAGGAGCTGACTGCAGATGGCACAGGTTACTCCTCTGCAAATACTGACACCACTTCACTGTGCACCTTCCTAACTCTGCTGCCTCTCATATGAGATTTTGAAGACACTGCTGCTCTGAAAAGCTGCAACAATTGTTTGCAAGACCTATCATGAGCAAATGCCATTATGCAGAGCTGTGTGGCTCCAGACTGGTGTCCTTTACTTCTGTCCCACAGGGTCACTTCCATTCCTTACCTTTTCCATTCCTTAGTTCAGGTGGATTTCAAGGAGAAAATTAAGCCCTATTTACAACCATCCTGCTTTTCATCTGAATTTGCACTATAATCCTTGTTCTTCACAGGGAAAAAAAAAAAAAAATCAATTATACTCTACAGACTGAGGATCAGGCACACACCATGAACAGTCCTCGAAATTAGATGGTGTTCTATTCACTGCAGCTTTAAATATTATTACATATTTAAAAAGTTAAATAGAGGTACAAACCAGATTAACAGAGGTGAGCTCACCTGGAGACGGTCTGTATTAATGAAGAGCTAATACCAGAAATCTGGTGCACATGGAAGTGTGAACAAAATTTTAAGCTCAAGAGAATAACTGTTCTTTTTCCTACAGGGGAATTGCACAGGTACAAACATACACAGAAGCTTTCCAAAATTTTATCTATGGCATTTTCAAAAGAACCTTTATGCAGTTAACTGTTATGCTGCTTTGCTGCTTGGGTATTCTTGGCAAGACAAACAGAAGTATCAGAGCTATAAGACCAAGCAGAGTTCTCTACAGGTTTGAAGAAAGCAGCTTTTACACTGCACTTTTTCACTTGGAGGTGTCAATTTGCAACAAACCAAAAAAGCTACATTACTAAATCACTGTGTAAGCAAAAGCAGCTACTCAAAGTTAATATAATACCAAAATGTAGGGGTCTTACTATTATCACATACACACAAATATGTTTTTATTTAAGGGAAAAATAAAAAGCTGAGACCATTATGAGCAGAAAAACCCAGTCTTCTCTCCAGCAATTTCATTTTGTCTATGAGTTTTGATAACACCAGATGTTTTTTAATGCTGTACAAACAGAAGTAGTTAACATTTATTGCTGTGAAAATCAGATACCTTTCTAGAATATTTATTAATATGCAAAGACACAAGATACAACCTGTGTCTAAACATCAAATTAGAGCCAAACTTCTACTGGAAAATTGAAATATGTCAATTAGATTGAGTTCTTGCATTAAATTGGAGCTGAACACAGAAAAAAATTTACTGCTACTCTGAGACATCTTACTTAGAAACTAAAAAGAGGCAGAGGAAAAATCAAGATTTCACAGTAACTGCTTAGATTTATTTTTGGAATTTAAATACTGAGGAAAAGTAACTCAGAGTTTTACTGGTTAAGACTTCCCAATCAAACTGACTTAAGACCTGTGACTTCCAGGAAAGACAAGGAAAACCTAGAGCTAGACAGGAGATCTGTCCAGGTAAAAGGCTCATCAGTTCTTTTT
Organism: Cephalopterus ornatus; assembly: GCA_013396775.1. Classification (NCBI taxonomy): domain Eukaryota; kingdom Metazoa; phylum Chordata; class Aves; order Passeriformes; family Cotingidae; genus Cephalopterus; species Cephalopterus ornatus. The sequence goes on along the minus strand of VZRE01001018.1, from coordinate 15,747 downwards.
TTTTTTCTTACATCCTTAAGTATGAGAGATGGGCAAAAGACAAGAGGGAAACTTCGTCCTCTTTGTCTAAGCAATTCTTAAATTTCCATCCCTAGGGAAAAATGCTGCAGGGATTGGTTCCCCAGGTTTTCCAAAAGACACTTGATTGGCAAAAAACAGCTATGACCACCACTCCATTCCAAAAAAAGTACTCAAAAAAGAAAGTGTCTTGCAAGTCATAATTCCTCTATTCCATAATTCCTCTATTTCTCCTAGAATAGGTTCCATGTTATATCTTCAAAGCCATGAGTGTATATATAGATACATATGTATTTATATACAAAATATATATAACAAAGGAATTCCTTAGTGGATCAGAGACACAAAGAACACACCAGTAGCCCAACACTGACTCACCACCCTGTGTACTCAACAGCTACTAGTCCAAGATGTTTTTGCACTGCACTAAAGCAGCTGATACTTTCAGTGGCTTGCACGCAGTGAGCGTGGCTAAGGACATGGCTGAGATAAATTTTTAGCCCAGCCCCTGAAAGTGAACAACTCTGATGAGGAAATTAAAATTGTGTCAAGTCAGGTAAATAAACATTCAAAAGCCAGGTCATGCAATGGCACGTGGGTACAATGATCATGTCCTTTTTACCACGGGAAGTTCCAACATCACCCTGGGTAATCAGAGCCAGCAAAGTTTGTGTCCCTGTATTGCAATCCAAAAAGGTCACCTTTAGTGGATTAAATTAAATGCACAATGAATCAGGCAGCAAAGCTGCACAGCCACTGCAACTTGTTTAACTGTCCATTGTATATAACAGTGAAGGGGGGAGAGAGGGAGGGAATCTACACACTCAGTAATTCAGCAGATTCTTGTGCTATTCACCCCCCAAAAGAAAGCCTGACTAACCTTCAAGCTTTTTGTGACATCTGTAGTATTTTAGAATTTCAAACTCGATTAAATTAATGCTTGTTTTCTAATAATTTTACTAATATACAATATACTATACTATTACCTGATCCCATTAGACAGGTTCCCATGTTGAAATCCTCTAGAAGGTTTTCATACTTTTCACCAAAGGGCTTTAAGCATTATCCAGCAGCATTTCTAATTCTTGCACAAACATGATCTAGACAGCAGCCACATCCTAAACTACAGCTTTCCTAAGAAACAGTCGATGTAAGACAAATATAAAGCTCTTTTGCATCACCACAAATAAGACTCCTGCTTATTCTGTTGCTTAAACCTTGCTGTTTTAAATCTCTTTACCTATTATTAAAACCTTTATATCTCTTATCTAACTTTAATACCTTTTACATTGAAAAATAAATAAAAGTGATTTCATAGCTGTCAACAAGCAAAGCACATCTCTATTTTGCCTTAAAAAGAAAGCAGCTGGGAAGGCATCTTTTAAAAGAGAACAGCACAGGCTGATGGGCAGGCACAGGGCTGGAAGTTGTATTACTCCAGTTGGCACAACCAACTGGCTGTTTCGGTCCCCATTTTTTATGCATCATACAGGATCATTTTGATTGGAACCTATTAGTCTTCTGAAGACACCAAATACATTTCCACATGACTGTAGGAGTCACTGTGTCTCAGAGAAACATAGCACTTCCTGGAATTCTTGACATGCCAAGAAATCAGAGTCACTCCTACTGCTCCTTGCTGACAGCTCTTACTATCAGTTCTGCCATTAACTTAGACTAAAATCCAATTCTGGCCAGCTCCTTGACAAGACATTTAAGACAACCAAATCCTTATAAAACTCTTCCTGTACTTCTTGCAATTTGAGTTCCCGTTCCTGCTCTGCATTATGTTGGTTTAGTTTTCTACTGAGGAGCTAAAACAAAATATTCCTCCTTGAAATTTTCATGCAGAGACTACAGTTGCCAGGACATGTTGCATAAATAGTTCAAATCCATCAAACTTGTATTACATTTTTGGGGGGTTTTCTTAGAGGCTGAAGAATAGCTTGGCTAAGAAATTTGCTGACACACTAACAACTTTTACTATACATCTGTACAAATGCACTTGAAAAAAAGCCCCTTTCACTTGCAGTTTTCAAAATCTCAAAGACTCTTCAACACAGCATAGTGCACTTCCACGAATGAATGCCCCACAGTCCTTCTATGAGTTCTGGAACTCTCAATGTCCCAGTCCTACTGGGATGGTGGTTGTTCATGTGCAGGAGCACAGGTGCCCTGTTCGGTGAAGACAGAGTAAATTAAGGAGATAAAGGAATGGAGTTAACATCATCTGTCTCTCAGATGGGAGCAAAGAATGAAAGGCAAGGTTTTTTTAAGTAATGTAATTCCACATCTAAATTCCTTTTACATTCTAAGTCAGTACGAATAATGAACAAAATCCTTGAAATACTAGTCAAAACCAAAATGATTTTACCACTGTCAAGCAGGAAGTCAGTAAGGAGCAGGAGTCAGGAACTGAGCTCATATTTGCTGAACTTTAATTGACTATTTTCACTCCAACCTTTCCTTTATTCTTCAGCACCACTGTGATATTTGCAGCTCCAGGAATACTTTAAAGACTAGAAATAATCGTAATTTTCAAATAACTGTCTGTCACATTCAGTTGGAGAACTGTATTCTAGAATCCAGGTTAGACTTAACCAAAGAAGAAATTTCTCTGCATTTGAGTTAAAGCCTTTTGCAAAAAATATTATCAAAGTTATAATGGGGGAGAGAGGAATGAACCACCACCCTAAAAACCTTCTATGACAAGTAGTCCCAATGGGCAGGACATATTATGAAAGAAACCTTTGTTTAACTTTTAGTTGTACTTTTAGCCTGAGCAGCTTTCACTCATTCCCCTTTCACAAAAACAAACAAACAAAAAACAAACAACCCAAAACAAAACAAAAACCAAACAAAAAAACAAAACAAACAAACAAACAAACAAAAAACCAACCAAAGTTGAGCAGCTTAAACCTGGACTTTTAAGTTAGTCTCAAGTCTTACCTGTGGCAGTAAACCGAGAACAAAGTACAACTTGAACAATGTCTCCCATCAATACGTGCAAGTGCTTTACTTCAGCTGTGTGTGTATTCTCAAGGCAATGGCTGAAAAACCTGTCTGGACAAGGACGTTCCTGACTCACTGAACAAGCCAATGATAAAACCAAAAATTATTTGATCAAAACTATGCGCATAACACGAACCAGAATTCTACAAGTTATCTACAAGTGTTCTTCTAACAAACCATATACATATATGCGTATATATAAATGAAGAAGACTTTCTCCTCTCTAACTATTTGCAAACAATGGCATGAAAGAGGAATGAAAACAGAAGAGTCTGAGCTGCGATGAAAGAAATCTGAGGGGTTGGGGAATAAGCAGGTTATTTAGTCTGTGGGCTGGGGGCACGGTGATGTGAAAATAAGGGACCAAGATAAAACGTAATAAAGCTCCTCCAGGGAAAAGAGCTGCACAAATCTGTCCTAAAGAGTACGGGGCTGCTCGACTTCAGAAAGAAAACAGTACACAAGAGGATTCAGATGTAAAGTGACGCACAGAACACTTCCATCTGCCTTAGATACTGAAGTTTTAACTTACAATATAACTGCACACACTAAGTTGTCAAAAAAAAAAATACACCAACTAGCAACTGAAAATCAGTTTCAAACTGCTTTAAGGATGAAAGACAATTTGGCAAGACAAAGGCTAGGACTGATCAAGTCCACAGTCCCTCAAACTGCTTAAAGAGGTTGTCTGAATATGGCAAAGGACAGTCTGAAGGGTAACAATTTGCAGAACTGAGTCAGATCTCAGAACAAATGGTGTTTGAAAGAAACAATTAGAGACTGGCCTATGTCCCAAATCAATAAATGTAGGTAACTCTAAAACAGAGTATAATGGCCACAAGAGAATCTAAAATGCAAATAATTTAGCACTGACCAGAGTTTTTAGATGTGATACAGGTTTAGAAATCCTACACACCAAATGCCTTAGTGTATATTTTAATCTATTATAGCTCCTTCAATAAAATTCATACTCAAAGGTGCTCTTCTGCTTTTGAGATAAAAACACAAACCTCCTCATCTTGGTAGATAAGCAGAGCTGCCAGTGGGTGCTGAGCAGCTGTACTGTGCATCTTTTTTTCTCTTTGATTTTAGTCCTTGCTCTCTCCCCTTTTCATCACTATTATTATTATTATTATCATCATCACCATTATTTTTTGTTTGTTTCAATTATTAAATCCCTTTTATCTCAACCCATACGTTTTGTGTTTTCTCTCTGATTCATTCTTCTCCCCACTGGGGGGAAGGAAGTTCCCAGCTGGGGTTAAACCATGACAGGTATTAAGAAACAAAAATGTTATTTTCAAAGCTCATTTTAAACAGCTTAACCTAATAAGTAGTACTACAAAAAAGTCAGCATTTAAGTACAAGTTTGTTGAAGGCTAACAACTCTCCTGTTGGGAAAAAAAGCTTTATTATAAACTGATTCCCATTACATTAAAAGTATACTGTTCCTTGATGCAAAGTACATCACCCATCACCTCTTAAGCAGTAAGTGAAATGTCTGTAAATAAGGAGAACATTTTAAAAACCCATAGTAAAATTCGAAACCAAAAAAACATAGTGAATTTTATCTCTATCTCGTATTTCCTCTTCCCTCAGTCTGTTAATAAACATATTTTTTTGAAGACCCACGGGAACATCCAACTCCTTTCTCTAGGCAAGGTGTTCCAGTGCCTCAGGACTGTGAGGGTGCTGAGGCACTGGAACAGGTTGCTCCGAGAAGTTGTGGATGCCCCATCCCTGGAAGGTTGGAGGGGGCTTGGAGCAACCTGGTCTAGCGGAAGGTGTCCCTGCCCATGGCAGGGAGTTGGAACAAGATGATCTTTAAGGTCCCTTCCAACCCAAACCATTCTGTTTCTATACCTCATCAGATGAAGACACGCTCTCAGGGCAGTGAGGATGAACACAAAGGAGGAAGAAACGTGTCACCTTGTTCCAGGGTGAGCAAAGTCCCTCAGAGCGTTGTCACACCGGGTGAGCACTCCAAGAGCAAAAACTTCGCAGTAGCACTGAATAAGTCGTTAATTCATTCAACTTACTTTTCTTCCACCATAGCTTTTAAGTTATCCAAGTGCTACTTGGAGGTTTAATGACTATATTTTAAATATAAACCACTCAAGCAACAATGGTTGCCAAGGCAGCCCTGATTTATCAATATGCCACCTCAGTATATTAACACGCAACTTTTTTTGCTCAATTTTGTGAGATTACAGGCAAGTCCTTTAAGAGAGCTAGAAGAAATCAAGCCACTAGAAGCAATCAAGGCCTAGAGTGATAAGTACAAACTGGAACTAAAAAAGTTACTCCCTCAAACTGGTCCCCCTGCCCAAACGGGAAGGGCTGCAAGACTTTCCACTGTGAAGCTGCGAACACAGAGGGCAGATAAGGATGGTTCAGAATCATCACTGCCAGCAGCAGCACATTGCTACTGCAAATAACAACATAAAAAGGTTAAAGCCAAAGGGAAATATTCAAACATTTATGTGAATATTTCATCCTACAAAGCACTTTCATTCTCAGCACTTCACCCGAGCTTTATTTTTAAGGGGGGGGAAAAAAAAAAAAAATCACTCTGTACTTTTCATTTAATTTTTACTGCAGTAAATTACTATTCTAAAACACCTATTACCACATGTTAAAAGACACTGAAACAGCTGAATTTGGCCTCCACGTAGAGGTTACAAGCAACATGAACCACAACCAGGAACTGAATTCCATTTTCAATTTCCTAGTTCTGATTCCAGTCTTTTTTTAATCAAACTGCCTTTAAAGAGTCAATTGTATTTAACAGAATTAAGCAAAAGTAGTAGTAAGGTCAGGATGACAGAACTACTTCTATGAACCAGCTCTGTGCACTCATCTTGTTCTTCAGAGATTGTGAACGTGAGATAGCTTCCCATTTGCAATAATCACAATATTGTATACTGTGAAGCAAGTTTTTTTTTTTTGCCAAAAGGAGGAGCATTTCAAGCCATTTCATATTGTATTTCTTCCTAAAATTATACCTTATATTCGGCACAAAGGTTTCTTCCTTTTCCTTTGCAAATCTGACCCTATAGACCCTGGAAAAGAGAACAAGTATCCAAGACAGACTCTGTTTTTGTGTCATATTTGCTGTGCTTCTTGTTACTAGTGTAACTTTAATATGCAATTTAAATAAGGGAGACTGAAGTAGAAGTTTTAAAGACAAGAGGTAGAAATTCCTACAATTTATGAACATCATTGGCAACTTGTTCTTCATAATTTCTTTAAGCAGGGTTAAAGGAGCTACATTGATCATTTAAAGATGAACTAAAGCAAAACATCTGCTTATTCTTAATTTGACACAGGATATTTGTAACAAATGAGATACACTTACTATCCATGGATCATTAAAGACATGAAAATAATTTATATTAACCAGGTTGTGCACTCTGAAGATTTCTAGCATCTGCCAATACAATTTCTTAAACCACACGCTATATAATGCTTTTGATTATTGTTTTTTCCTGATCAGGAATCTTGCATCTGGTACCACTGGTATGGCAGAGAGGTCCAGACCTCTGTTAAATGAGATAAATTGCAGTATATACTCAATTGTTTCTTTGGTTCCAAATAAATAAATAGTTTATCACTGATTTCAGTTGGATTTATTTTGCATTTGTTTGGGGGGCAGGTAGGGGGAAGAGTGGGTGGCTGAGGGTGTGTAGAAGTATTTTTCAAATAGCAACTGCAAGACTTCCAACATATTCTAGTAAGTGCATTCAAATGGCAAGACTGATTGACATTAGAAGGTAGGGCACATTTAGTAGACTAAAGTTTCAGCAAAATATACAGTCTTGTCAAGTTCCCTGTAGCCAAAATACCTGTCATAACTGTAAATCACAATTCTAGATACATTTGTTTATGTAATGATAAAATATGTAACTGATAAAAGGCCTCATATTTAAAGGTTTAGATCACTTTCAGTGACTTCAAATCTTGCATTTCTTTCACAGTTGTATATTTTTCTTTTCTGATGTTGGATTAAAATGACTTCATAAAGGTGGTCACAAATAGGGGGTTTGTCTGAGGGGTTATTTTTGTTGGGTTTTTGTTGTCATTGTTTCTTGAAGTGATCCCTGTAAGTAAGTGCTGAAGAAGAAAGTCACAGAACAGCAAACCCAGCTCAGGGTAGGTCAACAAAAAAAGCTCAGTGCACATCAGCTTCAAGCCTCTTCAAACTTTCCCCTGTAAGATTCCAAGCAGAACACAGCAAACGTTTCACCGAGCTCTTATTAAAGACATCACATTATCTCACACATTTCTAAAGAGGAGGAGGTAAAGTGAACAGCTACAAACAAAAAACTGAAAGAAGAGAGAGCCTAACTTCTATACTCATAAACACTTGAAACATTAAAGCCCACCTTTGTTAAAGACATTCATCTGTTACTGCAGATCCACTCCAGAACATCAACAAATATTGCCCAAGCAAATCCAATGCCCTGCAGTGCAGCAGCAGAACCAGAAGCTCCTATGAAACAGTTTGTGCAGGTCATTTGTACCAAGTTTGGCTTCTTAACCTCCTCGGACACCTTTCCTCTAACATTTTTCTTAAAAAACTCAAAACCAAATCAAACAAAAAAGACAAACAAACAACCAAACACAAACCAAACCAATACTATTACAAAAGTAATAGTGAAAGCAAATTTTTCTGTTTCTGTACCACTCTTTCTGTAAAACTGTATCCGAAAAAGAATTAGTACAAGTGTAGGAAAGGAACCTTATATATTACACGCTAAGTGCAAATTTCCAAGTACACTGAGATTTTACTTTAGCAACAACAAAATCTAAATTGAAGGTAGGAGGAAGCTCAGATTTATATTGAGCAAATTCATCAAAACGTTTGCAGCACCACATAAAATATTCTATTTGCACTTAGCTGCCAATTCTGCAAGCACTTACATATTTGCTTGTCTTTAGATACCAAGTAGTTCCCCTGGGATAAGTCCATAAATTCTATACTACCAGCATTTGAGGAGTACCCTTTCCACCCTTATCCCTTTGCCTATCTCCATAGCTTACTCTCCTCTCTCCACTGGCCTAACTGCAAGATGAACTTTGAAGTCTGTTTGAACATCTATTTAAAAATATAAAGGAGGGGAAAGAAAACATCTCCCTTATATTAGATGCTACATATATAAGATGGAAAGAAGAAATAGAAATAATAACACATTTAAAGAAATAGAAAATTTTTTTAAGAATAAGTAATGGCATGTTGTGCTTTGAAAAGACAAATTATCCCAGGGCCAAAATAGGATTTCAATATGACTGTGCACTAATGAGTTCATTTACATATGTCTTAGAAAATTGTGTGTACCAGAACTTCAAGTAAAATTTAGTCCCAATAGAATTTCACAAAAACAATTAATTTTCTCTGCTCAAAATAAATAATTAGCATATTCTATCACTAGAAATTCATTCCTTGCACAAAGAATCCATAAAATTTAGAATAGCATTTTGAGTCTTATGTTTTTTAATCACGTTACAACAGATCAAAGTATTTCCTGCCAATCAAAAGAAAGGCCGTTAACATCAATTATTTGATTTAAAGTTTGGAGAACTTTCATATCTGCTTCAGACCAACAACTTCAGCAATCACTGAAGAGACATGCTTTGCTATTTACTGCTGCTCTTCAGAGGAAAAAGAAAAACCAAATCAAACCCCCCTCCAACCCATCATATTCAGAAGTCGAAGCATCACTGGGGAGGAAGTTCAGTCACTGTGAACTTCACCTCCTTCACCATAACTTTATGTCAGCATATCAAATCCTCTCTAAACTGCCTGAACTCAAGTCCAAATCACAAGTTCTGACATACTCAGGTACGCAAAATTTTCTATCAGGCCTACTGCATGAATACAGAAAGCTGGGACATGCTGCAAACCTGGGAGAGTGACCTCACATAGCACCGTTTATAAGCAGCTTCTCTCACTAGAAAAAAAAAACTGTTTTACAAAGCAAACATTGACTTATTATAAAAACTACTTAGACTTAGAGCCTGGTCTTAAAAATCTCATGTTCTTTGCTTTCTAACAAAAATCAAACCTGAGATATTAAAGTATGTTGGCAACCTGTGTGTCCCTACTCATGCACAGCTCCCTTTACAGTCCCTAAACGCAGCAGAGCTGCTGGAGGTGCTCTAAGTCACACTGCATCAGCTTTTCCCCCTTCTGGGTATGAAGGGAGCCCAGGACAATTAGTCAACACTCCAGGGCTAAATATTGTGCATAGAAGGGGGCAGAAATATTAGAATTTGGATCAAAAGACATGACATGATAGATGACAGTACCCAAACAGGCATATAGCAAATAAAGAACGGTGACAGGATAAATGTAATTACTGTCTTTTACCAAGACCCTGTAAGCACACAAAGCTTTTTCCCCCCACCCCTTTGCTGACGTCTTTCTCCTTTGAGCCAGAGGTACAAGAGAGAAGCAGCAAGAAACATAAGATCCTCATTAAACAAATAAACATTCTCAAACTACAAGGTATGCAGGGATACACCCAGCTCTGTTTAAAAAAAAAAAAAAACCACAGCAAAACACATTTACTTCAGCACCAGCAAAAAGGCAAATTTTTTTATCTCCTTTCTTCAAAAAGACTTAGAAAACAGCATTGTTTAGACAGCTTATCATAAAACTCAGACAATTTCCCCTGCCATAATGAAATTATAGATTGGTTTACAAAAACATTAAGTGTAGAACTATAAAAGTTTGCCATTTTGCATTTAATGAAATGCTACAGCTCCAGTCTTGCAAAGATTTATGCACACACTCAACCTGATCCAGGTGAGGCTTTGCACTGTGAGGGCTGTTCTGCAGAGGCAGTAACAGCTGGTATAAACCAACATTAATTCGAAGCACATAGTTTTTATAATAGTTAGAAGAGGTTTTCATTTGTGTTTAACATCACTTTTAGGCACGAGACACATTCTTATTAAAGTAACTCCCACGTCAAAGATACATGTGCTGCCAAAACACAGGAACAGCATCTTTTGTGTTCATTTTGAATTTCAAGTTTTCTATTGCTGATACTCAGTTCTCATACTCCAACTATAAACATAAATAGGAGTGAGATGTTTCTCAGCCCTGATTTTCATTAATTTAGTTGTAAATCCATGCTTTTTTTGTCTTCAGATCTCACAGCACTTCACTAAAGCACTTGCTTGAATTGTGCAATAGAAAAGGGGAAAGCAAGGACTATGTGGAAAAAAAGGGGGAAACACAGACACATAGAAAGACAAACAAACCTTTTCTTTGTTTCTTCACCTTTTTCTTAAGTCAACTGCTAACATGTTCTGTCTCCTATATTACAGATTTCTGTAAAACATTATGCTCAAAGCAAGTCAGTGAAAAAAATCTTTTAAACATTTTTGCTGTTGACAAATTAGTATCTCCAGCAGCCCTTTGGGCAGTCACACCTTCAGCCTTGCATTCTGTCCTTAAGTTATAGTATGAACTAGGCTATTTTCCTAGTTATTCTTGTAAAGACAAAAGGAAGACAGTTTTCCCACAGACTTTTTCAATTGCCAACACCTCTTTTTAGTAGATTTTTATAATTCCTGTCACAAAGCCATTTCTGAGGCACTAGATGGAACTAACTACAACAAATTTCAATATTAATAAAACAAATCCATTTATTATATGGGAGAATTTTGAAGGGAAGTATTCTTATGCCATTGACACACCACAGGCATGGGTTAGAAACAAGATTTTTATTTACCAATCAAAAGGCATTAACATGAAGAAGAAGATGGAAAGGCTCAAATACCTTTGAAAACCCCAAGGGCTGTAGCAAACATGAGGAAGGAAGAAAACTCCCAACCCTCCTGCCCAAAACTGTCAGTCCATAAATCCCAGCAAGCTGGGACTGATGGTATTTGACCACCAAATACAAAGAAACAGTGAAATAAGTTACCAAGATCTACCTAAAAAGGTAAGAACAATAAAAAACCCCCTTCATTTCCAACCTTTGACAAACATTCAATCATATCTACACAAAACTGAAGTAAATTCTCAACAGCATCTAAATGACCTGGGATATGATGTAATGGTTTTGAGGCACAGACAATAAAAATCTCAATGTTCAACATATTTGAAGACAATATTAAGAGAAAAGATTGACTATAACAATTCTGTCCCTATTATTAGACAACACAACAACCAATAAATAGTGCCCTACCCACAGAAGCACAGTTTTACCTTGCCATATATTCCCTGGACCGTTGCATCTACATTTTCTGAGAATACCACATAAAATTTATTTCTATTGAGAAATCAACCAAGTGAAGAGACTGAACTTACATTCCACAGGAAAGCTGGGTGCTACTTCCAGCTAGTATTGTTCTCACTGTGCCCATGGGATAAAGAAACACCAAGAACAATTTTCTACCTGGCAGGACACTGTTTCTTTAACAGCAAAGAGCATTAACTGTGCACAGCTTTGCAAGTACAACTGAAATCTTTCAGTCCCTTTGCCAAAGTAGCCAAAGCGACATAAATTTATAGTTTCAAGAACGCAGCACATGACCAAGACTTCCTTCCAGTACTACCAAGTTAAATGCTCTGGTGAAATTTATAACTCCTTTGTTCTATTTGTTACAGTACAAATATAATTAGGCAACTCTTTGGCTGGCGCTCTGTTCTTCCTTGCAACATGTTCTTGAAATTTAGGAATTGTTTGAGTAGGAATTTAGTTTGTATTTATATACAGCCAATCCTCATTGTGGTTCTTTGCCTCAAGCAGCAATCGCATTGTGTTCAAAGAATAGTCTGACAAACACAGAAAGCTTTTACCTGCTATTAATTTTACATCCATGTAACTGAACAATCCAGTTTAAACTCTCTCAGAAGCCTGAGTGGCAGCAAGACTAAACATTTCCCAGCCAATCCACTTCTGATTGAAGTAATTTTCTGCTTAACACAAAGCGAAGGGAACTTGAAGGACAGGTGAAAAAGTAACCTGTGAAATACATTATTGAGAAATCTCAACTTTAACACCAGCCATATTACAGCTGTGCCTATTTTGAGTCCCCAAGTAATTATATGGAATGAATGACTAATGTGTTGGAGCAACATTTATTAAATCAAACTGTTTTTCCTGGTTGGCATGCTGTATTATTTATATTATATTGCGTTTACAGGTCACAGTGCCCTGATGGAAATTAGGTACAAGAGAAGAGAGAGATTTTAAGTTGTCACTGTCAGCACTAAGTAGACCAGTAACTTCTAAGACTGTTCTGAAGGCTTCTCATTGCTTAGACAAAAAATAAAAAAAGAAATCTAAGGAAACTAGTATAGAGTTGGTGAACTACAAATATATGCTGACCTACAACCAAAAACAAGGTATAGGAAAACAGAGACAGGGAGGAGGAAGTACCAAGTGGTTCGTTGAAAATCTTATTTCTTAAAAAAAAAAAAAAAATCTTCTGAATGTATTAACTTACATGTTAAAAATTTACTGCATTTGAAGCTGCAAAAAACCCAGTTTAAATTATTTAAATTTATCACTCACTTATAAATTATTGCATTACCCTAAAAGCAGCAATGCTCAAAGAAAAGATCATGTTGTGCCATACCTACATGCTCTACATAGATGTTGCATTACTGGTAATCAGCAATCATGAGGAGAAACTTCTATGGCATTTAAAAAAACCTTTATGCCCCAAAATCCCCTCCCTTTTTTTTTTTTAACTTGAAGGAAATAACAGTTTTCAAATCAGACATTTTGGTGCATGAAGTCAAGTGCTATTAATTAAAAGAATGAGTGATGAATTCCAGTCTCATTCATTAAACAGCATTGCATTTAACTGGGATTAATTAGATTAAATCTGAAGTTTGAAATAAAGGTTATTCCACTTTCAAAAGCTTCTAACAGTTTCATAATAAAATTAATACTTTCCTGATCATAACAGATTTCAAACTTTCAAAGCATTTCACAAGTACTATGCCAATTTTGCAAACCCAGAAACTATATTAAAGCCAGTTTAAATGACCTGCCAAAGGATACATAAAGAATCAACAGTGGGAGTGTGAAGAAGTTGCAGGTTTCATAAGTCCCAAGCATCATCACTTTTACTACCAGATCTGCATACCTGGGTAAAGGAGCAGGGAAAACAGGGCTATAAATCAAGAAAAATAAAGCCCTCTCTCCTAAATTACTTTCTTTTCTAACAAGCCAGCAAAACTACAGAGATGGATTCTCCTAGAAATAAAATTTTACTAATAACCTTCTCCAGCTGAAGGTGTATTTTTCATTAATGAGAGTGAAAACATTAAACAGGAAACAATTTTTTATATTTTTTTAAAATTGGAAGTGGTAGTTATACGACTTAAATAATTGGAATGAACGGGTCACATGACTGAATGACTTCTGAAGTTATTTGAAAAATGTCTTTTCCCCTCACTTTTCAAATAATCTAGTTTAACAGAGAAAAATTAAGGAAAATTATAATGTTTCTATTAAAAACTCAGACCAATCAGGAACATCAGTTTTAATTGGTCCTCTCACATAAACTAGCATATAAAATAATCTTAATGCCAAGTCTGTGTCTCTATTCATGTAGTTTAAGTTTCTTTTAGATTAAATCCAGCTCAAACACAACTCCATTCAGTTGTCTATACTCAAAACATGCGAAGTACCTAGACAGAGTTAAAACTGATTTGGTCACTTCAACTCTATTTAGTGCACAGACAAAGCTTATTGTAACTTGATAATAAGCCAAACATTATTTTCAACCACAAATATTATTTTGGAAGCACAGCCTAATGGTTAGAGCATGAGACTGCAAATCCACTTTTAAATACAAGCCAATTTCCATCACAGATCAGTGAGTGACTCTGGGCAAGTTAATTAACCTCCCTGCAATCTGTGAAATTGGGATAATACCTGCCTTGCAGTGAGGCTTAATTCATTAAAGCTTATGAAATGCTGAGAGATCCTTAGATGGATATACTATAGAAATAGAAACAAGCTCAGGATTTCAAACAGTACTTTGGAACATAATTCCTTTTTGAAAACACACCTCACTGTCAAGCAAAATGTCAATTCGTAAGTGGTATTTGAGTGACTTTAGGTGAACTGAAAATACATTCAACACCATACCAAAAACTACAAGAAAAATAACAAAAAAGGCTATATATTGCATGTCTCTTCTTTCAGCTACACACAGAATAATTATAAATTATGCATTTATAGAACTCATCAGATTCTCATCACCTGCAATTACATACATTGCAATTAACTTTGAAGAGTTCCTCAGAGTCTGCCAGAATTCTCAACACAGCATCCAATCCTGACTGCAACACTGTGAAGTTCATTTCCACTGTAGCTCCAATGCTACACTTGGGTTATTATCAAAATAGAAAAACAATGTTTTTCCATATATTTGGAAAAGTTTACATGAAATAGCCTTCCAACATAGTATACAGATCATCACACGCTGCACTGTTCTCCACAAGCATTCATGACTGAACGTACCTTTACAATGCCTAAGAGGTTAAAACATTTAGCTGAAAGCATCAGCCTTGGAAGAGAAGTTCCACCTATTTTGTTCATGATCTTTTTCCTAAAGAAAATTAAGCTTCGGAGGTAATATTTTTTATGATAAGCGTTTACATAATGCACATTAACTACACCAATGACCGAGTTTTTCCCCCAAACATGGAACCCAACAAAAAAATTCTATAACGTATATACTCAACAGAAATTGTCTTTGCTATTTTCACTCCCAAAGCACCAATCCACAGCCTTTAAAACTTTCTACACACTGAAAACAACAATGCTTTGCTTGTGCCACAGCTTTGCAATTACCACTCTTTAGGGCTTGATGACTCCTTTCTTGACCTACTGAAAAATTAGTTTGTAGAAAACTAATTTTCTTAGTGATTAAAGAACATTAATAAGGAATGTGTTCTTTCATAATCAAGAGTTACTGAAAAACACAGCAGTGATTGATTATAAATGCATAATAATCATGTGACAGCCAAAGACAACTGAACTGCAAAAAGACATCGTTAAGACTGTTGGGATTTTCTACTTCAACTCTCTTCTGTTGGGAGAGTGTTGCAAGCAAATTAGATACTTGGCCTCCTATTTTTCTTCTCCTTGATTTCTTTTCCTCAGTCTTCAACTGTTTGTTGAAAAGCCAAGTATTTTGAGGACTTTGACTCCTAAAAAGTAAAGTTTTTTGAGTCGAAGTGTTAACATTTATTTGGAGGTTCAGCAGATAACAAATCAGTAACAAGCAAATCCTGTCAACTTGCCCACAAGCAGAGAGGTATTGCAAACAATAATCTGAAGGGGGTGAGGGAATGCCTTGACAAGAGATAAGAGTAGAAAGAGTTTTCTGATAATAGCACTGTTCAAGGAAACTTCAGCTTATTTCCTTGGGTACTCATATTTCAGCCTCAGAAATTTATTTCAGATATCATGGAACCATTGAGTGTGTGGTACTGAACTGCGCCACTTTTTAGTTTTTTCCCTCAGCTACATGTTACAGGACCAACTGTCTCAAATTCATCAAAAGGCAAAATCCTTTGGCTTCAAACAGATCGTTTTCCATGATATCTTACAAGTGAGTTAAGATGATAATTAAATAAGATATTAGGGGCAACTAGCTACTAATTTTGATAACAATATAACATAACTCTGGTGTAAGTTAGGACAATTGTGTTCATCATCATCATCATCATGGCTA